>JACEGR010000677.1:0-230851 GCA_014170235.1 Listronotus bonariensis
TCTGATCTGTCAGAGCTGCAAATGACTGCACTCATCTTTTGCTTGTTTTACAGGTAATTTACTTGCCAATCAGGCCTGTTTGGTAAACAATTGTAGACAAACATAAAATGTTTCTTTGCGAAATGGAAAATCAGAAGCCCCCGCGAGTTCTGGAAGATGACATGCAGTTTGGCCTCCAGAGAAGTCAAAACTACGCGACTGAAGATTTCTTGAGCTGGAGAAAAGCGCTATGTTGGGTAAATGAAATATTTATTGTTATGGCTTATTTCTCATTTTTATCGAAAAAGTTGCACGTGGGATCATATTCAATGAGATAAAAATCCATAAAGTATGGTAAGAACGTGACAGCAGGAAAGGGAAAGCCGTCAAATAGCAATTCAAGAAATGAAAAAGGCGTGGGGCTCCTGGGAGAAAGGATCTGCGCCCGCCGAGGGGCTCGACGCTCAGCACTCATCGTCAGCAGAATTTTACTTTACTTTGGCATATTAAATATTGTCCGACTGTGTCAGTACGAGGTCAGAAATCGCGTTGAGATGCCAGCGAACTAACTCGCTTAGCGTATTGAAGATAGCAGTAGATAAAGGCCAATACGCTTTCTTACAGCCTCGATCAACGAATAGAAGCTTACAATTTTGTAAGGATTTTGGTAAATGTTGAATATTTAGAAATATAAATCTCATGCCGTATATTTTTGTCAACTCAAAAGGGTCGTGGGAATAAATAAATTTCCTGAAAATTTCCGAGAGTATTTGTAATATTCGATGAAACTATATAAACAGGATGCATGACACTTCTGTCAATGCCAAATAATTTTTAAACCACATGGTGGGCGGAGTATCGGGTGAGCAGATGATTAGAAGACGTATCTCTAACAGCTTGAGACGTAAAGTAGCTACCAGCGCGTTACTAGTGCCGAAAGACTTCCGAACGCCGTTCGCCATGTTCACAAACAATTACCGTTGGTCATAAACACGAACAAATTGTAGTATAATATATTAGTTGTTTTATGTTATTTTTATCAGAATGTTGGAAGTAATAAAGAATAGTATGTCTAGTGAGCTCATCACATTCACTAGTGAGCTAAAGTACCCTTTAGCTCACTAGTGAATTATAGACTTTAGCTCACTAGTGACTTATACTAATTCTTTATTACTTCCAACATTTCACAATTAAAAATAACATAAAACAACTAATATATTATACTACAATTTATTCGTGTTTATATTAACAGTAATTGTTATATTAGATTTATCTTGGACAACGTTACATTGTGCGGAGTGTTCTTCAGGAAGTCTTTCAGCACTAGTACTTGCCTTGGTGCGCTCTTCACCCTGTATTCGTCTTGCAATCTCAAACTTGTTAGAGATGCAATCTTCTAAATATCCTTCTGCCACGGTAGAAGACTTCCACCCGCCATGGCGTTTAAGGTTGGTGATATCGGCCCCAGCGTTGACTAGAAGTGTCGCTGAAGAACGCCGCATGCTATGACCACTATATAAGATTTCATCAGGTAGTTGCAAATAATGAGCAACTACTCGGAATTTTCGAAATTTTATTTATTCCCACGCATTGCCTAGTGCATTTGCCTTTTGAAAGTTGACAAAAATCTTTTGTGAGGCGTGTTCTCTGGCCTTAGGGACACATATTTTCTAAATAATTCAAGCACATTTACCAAAAATCCTTCTTTTAAAATTGTAAAGCTTCTCGATTTGTTCGTCTTGGTATCAGGTATAGAAACATATATGTACTGGCCTTTATCTACTATATCTTCAATACTTAAGCGAGTTAGTTCGTCACAACGGCATGCACCAGCGATTCCCAATATCAATGCAACCTATAAAAATCCGAACAGATAAATATTTAATACCAGAAACTAAAGTAAATTCATACCTTTGACATTAAGTGCTCGTCGTCAGGTGCCTCAGCCAAAAATTTTTCGATGTATTGCCTCTCCAGAATTTTTGCCTTTTTCGGTTTGAAATTTCTTGAATTGCTCTTCAAATAAGCGACAACTTTTCCATACCTCCCTATATCCACGTTCTTATATACTTTTAAGGTCGTTTTTATCATTGAATACTTGGTCCACATTGATGAGGGAGCAACTTTTTCGATAAAAACAGAAAGTAAGCCATAATAACATCTTCATTTATAGTACCAACTCCTCGCCTTTTCCTCCATGCTTCAAAATCTTCAAATTCTTTATTGTACGTTAGTTTTGACTTCTCTGGAATTAAACTGCATGTCGCTACCGCAGCTTCTTCCAAAATTTCCGCAGGAACTTCACAATTTTCCATTTCGCAAAGCATTTTTATGTTTGTCTACAAAGTTGTTTACTAAACAAACCCATAGTTACCAACAAAATGCATTACAACCAAACAAGCTTGCTTTCCAAAAAATACAAAATTTTGTTGCTGGTGTTGACAATGACAAGTAACAAATAATGGATGACGTTTTCAAATTATTTTCGATATTAAAAACGATTTATACGAAAGTGTTGGATAAAATTTTGTATTAGACACGTGAGTTATTACATATAAGTCACTTAAGAAAATTACCTCTCTCGACCTTCGGGCTCGAGAGTTAAACTTTTCTTGCGTGACTTATATGTAATATAACTCACTTATCTAATAAATAACTATTAAAGATCAAAAAGAAACAGCGGAAAACCCTAAACGACATAATTACCCAACAAAATAGCTTACTGTGATGCAGTCATAAATTTTCTAGGAGAAAAACAGTGATTCATCTGTTGACTCGTTTATTTATTAAAAGTGTATTTGTTCACCTTCATTTATTATTTTTTCTTTAGGTATAAAAGCAATATTGATATAACTTTCCAATTTTAGTCTGAAAATAATGTTTCTCTCACTTGTGGATATTTAAAAGTTTCCATGAATTATTTTAAAAGTTCCTTGCAATGACTCTTGGTTTAGTAAGAGTTAATTGTACGCAATAGGAAAACTGATTTGAAATTACATGTAAAAAGTATGTACCTAAGTACCTAGGCTTTAAATAAGCAGGTTTCAAAGAGTTGAAGAGAATTTTGTATGCCCCATAACTCACAATCAACTTTTTAATTGAACAAAAGTTTTTTTTTTTTATCTTTGGACAAACCACGAAGGCTAAAAGCCTAAATACTAACGTACCGTGGGTGTCTTAAGCGAGGTAAGAGGGAGTTTGTTGACACGGGACTTAAATACTTGAAGATTTGGGGGAAGGAAAGACCTCCGCGGGCAGCAGGTTCCACAACCTAGAAACTCTAGGGATAAAAGAACGAACAAAGTGGGAAGTTCGGGGCCTGTCCAGTTGGACCGTATAGGGATGCATACGCGCGGAACCACGAGTTTCTCTGTTGGGAACCGTAAGTGGAGGAACTATACTGGACAATTCTTCAGAGCAGAAGCCATGGAAGTACCTATAAAAAGCGATAAATCCCCCACAGCCCGACGATGTGCAAGAGAGGGAAGCCTTTCTGTAAGTGAAGGATCATTAATGAGGCGAATAGCTCTTCTTTGAATAGAATCAAGAATGCTTAGGGTTGTGGGGGACGCCATGCCCCAGATATGAGAACAATATTCCAAGGGAGGTCGGATTTGGGACACATATAAAGTGTATAAATTAGAAGGGGAAAAATACTTTTTGGCTCGAAAGAGAAATCCAAGCTTTTTGAAGCTGCCGTGGCTATAGATACAATGTGTTTATGCCAGTTAAGGTTACTTTCAAATGTGACGCCCACAAGATTAAAGGTGTCTTTGCTCTGTAAAACTTGGCCGCTCATAAGTAGAGGATGAGTATTTGATGACTCTTTTCGCGACAAGGAACATGATTGTGTTTTGGATGCATTAAAATGGACGAGATTTTTAGCGCCCCAATCCAATATTAAATTAAGATCCTGCGAAAGAGATATCTGCATCGCTCTGCGTTTGTTTTCCAAGTCAGGTTTAGTAATGGGTTTAGGAACCTGAAAACTGGAGTGAAGGGTACTATCGTCGGCGAAACTATGAATGGAATTAGTTGTGGACGAGAGAAGGTCGTTGATGTGAAGAAGAAATAATGTTGGTGCCAGAACTGAGCCCTGAGGGACTCCAGCATTTACATGATGAAAGCATGAAGAATGGCCGTCCACAATAACTGATATACGACGATCAGATAGATAACTAGAGAGCCAAGTACAGAGTTTAGTTGAAAGACCATAGGAGGGAAGTTTATTAAGAAGTGCGGCATGCCAGACCTGGTCAAAAGCTTTGGATATATCAAGAGCAACGATCTGGGACTCACCTAGAAACTCAAGAGACTTATTCCAACAGTGTGATACGAAGGAAAGAAGATCTGCCGTAGATCTTTTGTGGCGAAATCCATACTGTCTGTCATGCAAAATTTTGTGTTTTTCTAAGTACTTAAGAATTTGTGAATTAATTAGTTTTTCCATTACTTTACAAAGAACTGAGAGAATTGAAATTGGTCTATAGTTAGATGGAAGAGATTTAGATCCTTTCTTGGGAATAGGTTGAACACGTGCAGCTTTCCAGCTTTCCGGAAAGATACCTGTGTCGTAAGAAATTCGAAAGAGCCGAGTTAAGATTGGTGCAAGTTCTGGAGCACATTTTTTTAAAACGATTGCTGGTATGCCATCCAGCCCAGACGATTTCTTGGTGTTAAGGGAAGAAAGGATACGCTTAATGTGTTTTACCTTAAAAATAATATCGGGCATTTTATGAGGAACTGGGGTAACCGCTGGAATTGGATGATTTACGGGAGGGTCAAGGGTTGAATTGGCAGCAAATTGTTTAGCAAATAATTCTGCCTTTCCTTTAGCGGTAGAAACAATTTCATCTTCCAAAGCTAGTGGCGGAAAAGAACTGGTACAAAAATTCCTACTTATGTTTTTCGCAAAGGACCAGAAAGATTTGCTGCCATTTGAGCAAGAAAGAACTTTGTTTTTAATACGATTGTCGAAGGAGTCTTTGGCTTCAGAAATTGTTTGATTATAGTAGTTTCTTGCTTCAATGCTGGCCTGTCGGTTTTCTGGACTAGGATCCTGCAGAAACTTCTTGTGAGCCTGAACTTTTAAAATTCTAGCTTTATCACAAGATTTGGAAAACCAGGGTTTGTTATTGGATTGTTTGGGGTTCTTGATGGTGTGTGGAATATAGGTTTCAATGCCCAATTGAATTGATTCCGTCAGTTGATTGCAAATTTGAGAAGGATCACCAGAAGAAAAGCAAATGGAATTCCAGGGGTAAGTGGCGAAGAAGTCCCTCAGGCCATCCCAGTCGGCTGAGTTGTAGTGCCATACGGTGCGTGGTGGCATGTATTCATTTACCTCGGGATGTGCAGGGTAAGATATAGTAACTAAGCCATGATCTGAGCGACCTAGGGGAGCTGTGACAGATGTTTGATAGAGTTCGGGGTTGGTAGTAAGAAAGAGATCAAGGGGATCAAAGTCAAAGAATTCGACATAGGAATTATTAGATGGGGACCGGTACAAACAGCAGATAAATTTAGTTGAAGACCTAAGGGAAAGTTTAAGCCAAAGGATATCGGGCCTACCCGATTCAAGATTGGAAACTCGAGCACAAGCCAGATCGTTGCGGACGTAAGCACATACACCACCATGTGGGCGAAAAGACGAAATAAGTTCGTAGCCTGGAAAGAGAAGGTGGCTGGTTGAAGATCTAGAACTTATTTGTGTTTCCGTTAGAAACAGTATGTGGGGCTTAGATGACTGAAGGTGATGGTGAACGGAGTTTATATTGGTGTTAAGCCCACATATGTTTGCAAAAGAAATTGAACTTCTCGATGAAGGCCTCCCGGATGCACCCCTCGCCCGGAGATCCGAATGGAGGGGTATTTTACCTCCGGAACATTTTACTTCCGGGTGTGCCGCCATCATTTGTACATAGTTGGGGGTTAAAAGGAAAAAAAAGAAAAGAGAAAGAAGGAAGAAGGAAAACTGACTCACACACCCAGAACCCGAAACGTCCATTAAGACTTCACGGGTCCTTTAAAGGGTGGTGGGGTGGTACCTCCTCAGGCGAGGAAAGCTCCTCTACCACCTACTAAGTGGGTTAGAATGTTATATTTAAGCTCAGGAAATTTATGCTAGCATTTTGTAAAAGCCCAGGTAGGTAAGATAAAGGGTAACGAAATAGAAATCGGTTGGTGCATTGCCGAGCGGAACATAGGAAATCCTATGTAAATTTTATGAGGTTTATAATTGTCTCCTCTGTACATTTAACCGAAAAAATGTAAGATAACTTTCTGAAGAGACCAATCTGACAAACCCTTGTGCCAAGTTTAAAAAAAAATATAAGCGAACCTTGAATTATTCAATTAAATGTAATTTCAAAACTACAAAATTTTTGGTTCAGGTAACACCAAACAATGTGTCCAAAACTATTGCTCGTAGAAATATTTATTAAGTATACCTATTGTTAAGAAAACCTAAACGAATTTAATTTCTTCTTATTTGCGGTATAACGTACAGGGTTTTCATTTATACTTTGCCATCCACTTTTAACTATTATCAAGAAGGATCAAAAAACGTCCTGTATAAAAGTTTAATACTTTTCCATGTTTTATCTTTTAAGCAAAAAAAAACAAATTAACATCAAAAATTTAAGGAAAGTAAAGAGATAAGCTTTTTAAATGGAACACCCTGTACAGTGTGGTTCAAATGGGAAACTTTTTTATTTGGATTTTGGCAGAAAAATATATTTTTATAAAATTTAGTGCATGGCCTTAAACTATATTTGAGGTAGAAAGTTTTATTAAAAGTTTAATAGTATACAGGGTAAGTCAAAAACATTGAAAACTGCCCAAAAATAAATAAAAAACTTGATAAAAATAAAGAAGTATTTTTCTTAATAGGACACCCTGTATATTATCTCACCATTAAAAAGATCAAATAGCTTACTTTTTTGGAAATATGGCTATTTAAATCTGGATATAATTTTCATTACATCTACAGTTTCAGCTTAGTGCCGTAGGTAGGTAGGTATAACGGAAATTGTATCTACTATTTTTCAGATATATTTTGAAAACTATTAAAGATAAATATATCAAATGTGGTATTTTTGTAAAGCTTTTTAAAAGACCTTTTTAATGGTAACATAATATACAGTCTGGTTCATTAAGTGTGCAAAAAATGGAAAGCTTTTAATTTGCAATTTGTGAAAAAACCTTATTCTTTATAAAAGTTGGTGCATGGTCTCAAACTGTTTTTATAGTAGTTAAAAGTTAAAGAATATACAGAGTGAGTCAAGAAAACTAAAAGCTGTTTAAGAGTAAAGTACCCTTATTTCTAAAAAGACAATAAAATGTTAAATAAAAAAGTTATTTAGAATTATGCCTAAATACCCAGTCATGGCCTCCTATTCAGATTTTTATTTTTTTTTGGAAAATTTTGGAATAACCCTGTATAAAACAATTTTTTATTCTTTTGACTTACAATTTCTTTAAAGCAGTTACAACCAATAGCAACAGCGCACTTTTATACAAACTTATTTAAACGGAAGCATATTTGTAAAAATAAACACTGGATTTATATTTTTTTTTATGTAACTAGGTACTTTAAGCTTCTTGTGAGGATATTTAATTGGACTCTAGAAATTTACAAATATGCTTTTTAATAAGGCAAATGTACGATAAATAAAAATATGCATATAAAATTTGTTTATTTTATGTACCAAAATTTTTGTTTCAAATTTCTATGAAAGTATAGAACACGTAATTCATAATTAAACAATAAAAAATAAAACTTTGAATAGTAAGCCACTTGATGTTTAGGTGTAACTTTTTATTCCCACTAACTTTTCTTTATACCATACTGCTATATTTTTTAAATAGGGGAACTTTACTCTTGGGCAGTTTTCAATCTTCTTGACCTACCCTGTATACTATTAAACTTTTAATAAAACTACCTTTCTCAAATGTAGTTTAAGGCCATGCACTAAATTTTATAAAAATACAGTTTTCCAACAAAGTCCAAATAAAAAAGTTTTCCATTTGTTGCACACTTAATGAACCACACTGTACAGGGTGTTTCATTTAAAAAAGCTTACCTCTTCACTTTCCTTGAGTTTGTTTTTTATGTTAATTTGTTTCTTTTTTATGCTTAAAAGATAATACATGAAAAAGTATAAGCTTTTACAAAGGACGTTTTTTTCTATCCTTCTTGGTTATAGTTAAAAGTGGGTGGCAAAATATAGATGAAAACCCTGTACAGAGGCATCAAGAAGTTATGGCACTTGAACATAAGAAAAGAACTGCAGATCACTCTACATTTTCCAATAAAAACATAAACAGATTTTGATTCCCCACCCTAAAAACCCCAATATACAGAATTTTGTGAAAACTTTTTAATATAAAACTTTGCTGTTTTTTTTATTGATTAAATGTATGTTTTAGGTTTGTAAATCATCAATGAACAGCAGTCCAAAAAATCAGTAAAAAACATTTTTTAAGCAATATTAGGAAAATACAACGCTTTAAAACGCACATGTTTCTCTGGCAGCATCAGAAATGCAGGATGTTATTTACACAGGTCCCCAATCTAGCCAGAAAACAGTTAAACTTATATGAAGTAAATTGCAGCATGAATTTATAATTATATAATAATTTTATTAATCAAATCACAACATAAAGAGGACAGTGACTTTCTTTTATTTCTGACATTTATATCTCTGAAAGATGCGAAAAAAAGCTACCACAGATTCCTAAGGCTAAAATATGACGGTTACACTCAACTTACCTTAGTCAAAAAGTTCTATGGTTTCGGAGATACAGGGTGTCAAAAATTTATTCTGGTTTTAGTTTTTTATAAATAATTTTGTTAATTATAGGTCTATTGTTACAATATTTGGCTAAAAGGGTTTTAGAAGGTGAGAAATAGGAATTTGCTATTAATTTTAGTGTAAACTTGAGAGGGCGCCATCTATGGTGTCTTGCACAAATTAAAAACATAATAGCTTTTTTGAGCCACTTCGTAGGTAACTTTTTTAAATATTTTTTTACCATATTTTACATAAAAAAGTATACTTGGTAAATGTGGATTTAGGCAGTAGATATCTGGATATAAAAAAACACCATGATTCCCAACGGGATTTTAAGAAAAAAGTTCATATAAACCTATGTCGAAAATGGCTTAACTTTTAAGATACAGAATGGTAACAAAGGTTTTTTTTAAACTTTACTACCCTGTATCTCAAAAAATTAGTCTTTTAGGACATGAGGTCCACAGACCCACACTCGAAACAAGAACCTTGGACTCTTTGGGCCTTCTTGCACTGCAAAGCATAATGTCCAGCAACATTGCAGTTAAAGCATCGTATGACTTCGGGTACTGTACCTTTAACACTAGTTTTATCTTTCTTAGATGGTGTCTCACTTATTTTATTGCTTCTCACTTAAACGTTACTTCCTCGCACTAAAGGTTTGTTCATATCCTAACATATCTTGGTATATATTATCCTCGTCCGGATGGTATTTTGACATAATAAAATTGCTTACCTCTTTGGACCACAGTCCAATTTTGATCTGTTCTTTTGCCTCTTCAAAAATCAAATCAAGATTGCATGAAGAAGATTTGGAATGAAAATATACACTTATATTTTTATTTGGTACTTGAACACAATCTTGCATTCTTTTTCACAATTCTATCTTGTTTTTGGTAAAAATAAAGGTTTTTTAAAAAGCTATTTTTAAATTAACCCAATCTTCATTGTCCATACTCCGTCCTTTATACCAATATTTAGCCGCACCTACAGGATTGCTCTTGACTGTTTGAAATATAAAAACCTCCGGCTAATTATGCAAAGTTGCTGTCGTTTCTAGTTGTTGTAACCATATTTTTGCTTAGTTTGGTTCTTCTTCTCCACTAAATACCTCAATAGTTTTAAAAATCTGGCATTAAATTAAAATTTCTAACTTTAGCAGCTTCTAACTGATGAGGTTGCTGTACTTTTTGCCCGAGTTAAAACATCTGCAACATTTGTGCATTTTGTTGTAACAAAAAATTCACTGTGTTCATGAATTGGATCAAACTTACATTACTTGTGCTATTCTCACGGTTTATTTGTAGACCACCAGTAGCCTCCATGCTTCTTATCCTTTATTGCATAAAATTTTTAAATTCTTGGCATCAAAGAATGAGTCTTACCTATTTTGCTTTGACAAAGGGCCTGGGCCAAATCCCACTTTGGAATTATAAGATAAATGTGGATTTAATAAAATAAAACAATACTTTTCTTAACATTGAGTTTTTTCAAACCTTCTTCTAAAACATCCATAAACATCCATCAACAAGTGACAGAGGAGAGACCGGAAATGTCATCTGTCAAACAGTACTACCAACTACGATACCAACCTAAATATAGGCGGGAAATTTAAACCTAAATAATTTGCCATACAATAATAAATACTTATTTAAATGGGGTTTATATCTAGTATAAAAGCTTTTACTAAAATAAGTGTTTTCGAATTTTTTGGTTTTTTGAAAATTTTAACACTCTGCATCTCAAAAGTTAAGACGCTTAGGGCATATGTCCATAGAAAGTTTTTTTTTTTAATAAGTCCACGTGTTTTGACTGGACTATCCAATATCACTAAATGTTGTGGCTGGTTTGTCCGATGCCACAAATTATTATTTGTTTTGCCGTTAAAATAGTTGTAGAACTTGTTTTATATTTTTAACCGTTTAAAATTAAATTCCCTTTTGGTTTCTTCAAGTGTTTATATATTTTTAAAAGAAATTTACTGTGACAGAATGTACTTGTTTTTTATCTTTGGACAAACCACGAAGGCTTAAAGCCTAAATACTAACGTACCGTGGGTGTCTTAAGCAAGGTAAGAGGGAGTTTGTTGACACGGGACTTAAATAGTTGAAGATTTGGGGCGGAAGGAAAGACCTCCGCGGGCAGCAGGTTCCACAACCTAGAAACTCTAGGGATAAAAGAACGAACAAAGAGGGAAGTTCGGGGCCTGTCCAGTTGGACCGTATAGGGATGCATACGCGCGAAACCACGAGTTTCTCTGTTGGGAACCGTAAGTGGAGGAACTATACTGGACAATTCTTTAGAGCAGAAGCCATGGAAGTACCTATAAAAAGCGATAAATCCCCCACAGCCCGACGATGTGCAAGAGAGGGAAGTCTTTCTGTAAGTGAAGGATCATTAATAAGACGAATAGCTCTTCTTTGAATAGAATCAAGAATGCTTAGGGTTGTGGGGGACGCCATGCCCCAGATATGAGAACAATATTCCAAGGGAGGTCGGATTTGGGACACATATAAAGTGTATAAATTAGAATGGGAAAAATACCTTTTGGCTCGAAAGAGAAATCCAAGCTTTTTGAAGCTGCCGTGGCTATAGATACAATGTGTTTATGCCAGTTAAGGTTACTTTCAAATGTGACTCCCACAAGATTAAAGGTGTCTTTGCTCTATAAAACTTGGCCGCTCATAAGTAGAGGATGAGTATTTGATGACTCTTTTCGCGACAAGGAACATGATTGTGTTTTGGATGCATTAAAAAAAAATTAAGATCCTGCGAAAGAGATATCTGCATCGCCCTGCGTTTGTTTTCCAAGTCAGGTTTAGTAATGGGTTTAGGAACCTGAAAACTGGAGTGAAGGGTACTATCGTCGGCGAAACTATGAATGGAATTAGTTGTGGACTAGAGAAGGTCGTTGATGTGAAGAAGAAACAATGTTGGTGCCAGAACTGAGCCCTGAGGGACTCCAGCATTTACTTGGTGAAAGCTTGAAGAATGGCCGTCCACAATAACTGATATACGACGATCAGATAGATAACTAGAGAGCCAAGTACAGAGTTTAGTTTAAAGACCATAGGAGGGAAGTTTATTAAGAAGTGCGGCATGCCAGACCTGGTCAAAAGCTTTGGATATATCAAGAGCAACGATCTGAGACTCACCTAGAAACTCAAGAGACCTATTCCAGCAGTGTGATACGAAGGAAAGAAGATCTGCTGTAGATCTTTTGTGGCGAAATCCATACTGCCTGTCATGCAAAATTTTGTGTTTTTCTAAGTATTTAAGAATTTGTAAATTAATTAGTTTTTCCATTACTTTACAAAGAACTGAGAGAATTGAAATTGGTCTATAGTTAGATGGAAGAGATTTAGATCCTTTCTTGGGAATAGGTTGAACACGTGCAGCTTTCCAGCTTTCCGGAAAGATACATATGTCGTAAGAAATTCGAAAGAGCCGAGTTAAGATTGGTGCAAGTTTTGGAGCACATTTTTTTAACACGATTGCTGGTATGCCAATCTGCCCAGACGATTTCTTGGTGTTAAGGGAAGAAAGGATACGCTTAATGTGTTTTACCTTAAAAATGATATCGGGCATTTTATGAGCTATTGGGGTAACCGCTGGAATTGGATGATTTACGGGAGGGTCAAGGGTTAAATTGGCAGCAAATTGTTTAGCAAATATTTCTGCCTTTCCTTTAGCGGTAGAAACAATTTCATCTTCCAAAGCTAGTGGCGGAAAAGAGCTGGTATAAAAATTCCTACTTATGTTTTTCGCAAAGGACCAGAAAGATTTGCTGCCATTTGAGCAAGAAAGAACTTTGTTTTTAATACGATTGTCAAAGGAGTCCTTGGCTTCAGAAATTGTTTGATTGTAGTAGATTGGAGAGATTTGGAAAACCAGGGTTTGTTATTGGATTGTTTAGGGTTCTTGATGGTGTGTGGTTTGTTATTGGATTGTTTAGGGTTCTTGATGGTGGGTGGAATATAGGTACTACAATTTACTAGGAAGAGAGAGACTAACTTAAATGTACGGCTAACTTAAAGATACTGTTGCTTAATGATACTGATAGATACGGTGCTGATGCCTAATTTTTTTACGATAAGAGTTGTGTTGACCGCTCACACATGGGAACAAGCAGTATAAAAGGCCATAAAAAATTTGCCTAACAGCAAACTGTTGGTATTGTTTTGTTAAGTGCATTATAACTGTAAGAAAAACACTTTCGAAACAAAGTAATGCATTAGGGGGTGAAGGCGGGTGTTTTTAGGAGTAAAAACGATTTCCTGCAATTTCAAGCTAAACAGCAAATCCAATAAAAAAATAAATGTAAAACTTGTCGACATTAATAAAAAAAACATAGAACTTACATCGTAACCATTTTTACCCTAAGCTCAAAAATTTTTCAAAAATGTGGAAAAAACTGTTTTTTCGGTCTTTAATTTTTATCTTTTACAAAAATACTTAGATTAAGCTGAAATTTGGAGATGATATACTTTTTATTATTCTTAATACACTGTATTTTTTCATCAATAAATATTCAGCCGTTATTATGAAAACTTACTTAAAAAAATAAATGAAAATTTTCAACCGCCATTTTGACATAATTCTTTTCATTATAAATGGTTCGCAAGGGCTCAGTTTTTTAGTTTATTTTTTGTTAATTTTTAATAAATACAAAACAAATATATACTTTAATTGAAAAAAAAACACAAAAAATTTACATTTTTCATTATACTCGTACATTGTGTTAATTTCGTCGAAAAATTAATACTATTTATATACTATTTTATAAAAAGTTGGATAACAGGTATACAGTGTGACCCAGAATTGGTGTTACAAGAGGACAAATGAAACAAAATTTTTAAATTTTAAATCGGCATTTTGGGAAAACTGGTCGCATGGTCCAAAAGAAAAAAATACAAAATTTTGATCCTATTGGTAAAATACAGGGCAAGTTATAACTAAAAATATGAAAAATGACCTAGTGTAAAGTACTTTTATTTTTAAAGATAGAGCAAAATTGTATAAGTAAATGTTGTAGAGAATTGAATTTTACATTAAAATTTGTAGTTAAAACATAAAAAAAATGTTTATTGTCAATTTTTTAACATGTTATGAACTTAAATAAGCAGACAGCATACTATCGCGAAACAAAACAGAATAGAAGCGAACGGAAATTTTGCTGAAAGGCAAAATTTTTTTGAAATCAGGTATTTCGCCTGGACTATTGTTCCTTTGTGCGTAAATATTATTTGATTAAAGATCAAGTGCTAAAATATTAACTTTGGGTGTTTATGACTAAGGTGCACAATAACCTTTTACGGTTTTATAGTACTAAAAGATTTTTAAAAGTATGGCAATAGAATGCTTTTAAAGAAACCATTTATTATGCAAAAAAATAAGTTAAAATTTCTTTTACGTGATTGAAGGAAAATATCTACCTACTCTTAGAGTGATAAAAGTCTTAAGAAATGTAAATAATGATTATAGAAATATCTGGGCTTTTTTGAAAAAAGGGTAATTCTGAATAATGATAGTAACTAATAAAAATGTGTAATGGTGATACGTTAAAACTATAAAACGCATTAATTATTATAAAGGAAAATTCCGTCTTATATTGTTTCACTATATTTATAATAGAATATTATATTTGATTATTGTTGAATCACAACACAAGAATTGTCTCCTTTAATAAAAGCATATGTTTAAACGACACCCTGTATACGTATTCAATTATAAAATAAATTTATTGAATTGCATTATTTTTTTATGTATGCTATAATATTTTTTATATAATTACAACAATTATAACAAAGTAAATGGGTTTTGTAAAACTATTTGGTTAACTTTAAATATAAATTGTTCCCAAAGCACTAGAAACAATTTATATCTTAAGTAGCAAATAACGAATAAACAATACATCCGTTCTTGCCTATTAGTTTTTTAATATGATAGTAGCAAAAGTAATTTTTATAGTTATTGTGGCTACAATAATTCATGGAACAAGTCCATTTCAGTATGATTATGATTTTAATAATCCGCCAAGCCTTGTCTTCAAGACCTTGTAAGTAATTCTTTCACTGTGAAACTTTATAAATCGTATAAAAGTAGTCTATATAGTAATGTCGTATAGAATAGTCTTTTTTACAAATGGGAGGTTTAACAGACATTTTATCTATTACAGGGTGTCTCACGGTCGATGGTACCTTAGACGTTTACGAAAAACGGGACATTGGATTTTTTTAAAATTTGGCAACATCGGTAATGGCTTGTGATCTAACAATGTAAAATATTTTTAACGATGCAGCGATGTTTTAAATTATACAGGGTCACTTAAAATTCGTGATTTTACCTCCAGATATAAAAATGGTAAAAAGTAATTTTTGTAAATGGAACACCGTGTGTATTTTAATATTTTTGGATTATTGAGACAATTCTAAGTAAAAATGTGATATTTTAAAGATTTTTAGAGCCAACTTAATTTTTTTACAGCCATTTTTAATATTGCATCTAGGTGGCTATGATTGGGCGCAAATTAACCTAGTGACCCTAAAATGATGTTAAAAATATACCATCGCAAAGTTTTAGGCACTAATTTGTTACAACAGGGCACTTTTTCACATGTATTAAAGCAAGCATCAGTTACACCAATTTACAAAAAAATCCGTTAAATCCGGCTAATTATAGGCAAATATCTATATTAGGTATATTATCCAAGTTTTTAAGAAGTTTCTTTAAAAAAATTAATCAATTTCTTAAATCCTGATAAAATAATAACCCATTGCCAACATGGCCTTACAAAAAACAAATCAATCGAAACAGCTTTTTATGATGTACTGAATTTTGCATATAGTGAATTGGATAAGGGAAATATGGGTTATGCTTGCTGTTGGATCTAACAAGCGCCTTTGACAGAGTAAACCAGGACTTTCTATTAACAAAAATTGTTTAATTCTGGAACTGCTTTAAAGATTATTAGTTCGTATATGTCTAATAGAAGTATGTTTGTAAGATATAAAAATAGCGAATCTCTTAATAAGAATGTGACAATGGGTGTTCCCCAGGGATCAGTTTTAAGGCCTCTTTTGTTTATGTTATATGTTAATAATCTTTCTGAATATATAAGTAAGGAAAGATTAACCAGGTTTGTGGATGATACAACAATTACATTATCGGCAAGTACTTTTTAAGAGTTATTGTATATGGCTAAGAATACATCTGATGAGCTTGAAACTTGGTGCCAGCGTAATCAGCTTATACTGAATATAAATACAACCATTTTTTTTAAATCCTATTATAAAAAGACCCATTTCATTGGAGTGTAATTTGTCAACACATGCCAAGTTTTTGGGAACTTGGTTTGATGAGAACCTGAATTTTAATTGTCATATCAAGCATGTGTTCAAAAAGTAAGTTCGGCCTTTTATGCCATTTTCCAAATAATTTTTTTTTTTTGAGAAAAATGGTTTAATAACTATAAAAACACATAATCCGCTTAATATTTTTACTGGCTTCATTAAAATCCCGTAAATCCACATTTAAAGACAATAATATCCTAACGTTTTATAGTATATACTGCTTGAGCAAGTAGTTTTGGCACATCGGCGAGTAATAGAATAACAAAACAAGCAGTATTAGTCAAACATATTTACATGCCGGAATTTAGTTAGATTGTCTCTTTTCCTCACATTGCCTATGTGTTATGTTATTTAGCTCAACCTGTATATCTTAAAGTGTGTGCTGTTCGTAAAACAAAATTACTCTTGTTTCACTACACCTATATGAGTTATATGTAGTCAAGACCATGATTATTACACGCGTAATGGCCGTGTTCTCAGTATCCCTGTCATAGAACCTCATTTTTTAAGTCTCCGATATATAATTTATTGTTTGTTACAATAAGTTGCTGGAAAGCATAAAGAGTAATACTCATATTGAAACATTTAAAAAGGAAACTAAACGCACTTTTCAAATGAAGTATTTTTTGACGAATCTAACAATACCAATTTATTTGCTATCGGATTAAAAATAAGATTAGAGCCAGGCCTGGATGCAAAACTGGCTCTCAAAAAATCAAGTAGGCGTAAAAACTTTTTAAAATGTCAAATGGCTATTTAAAATTGTCTTAGGAATTTAGAAATATTAAAATATACAGGATGTCCCATTTAAAAATTCAAAACCGGAAGTAACCAAAAAACTAAGAAATATGCGAAAACTCTTCTCTTTTAATACCATTTACCTATACCAAGACTCATTTTGATATGTCCAATATTCTAGAAGTTATCTAATATATTCGTTGACACCCGGTATACGACACTAAACTTGGCCCTTAGAGCATAGCTGTAATAATCTAATGAAAATTTAAAATAATTTTTAAATGGCCATATTTCCAAAATTATAAAAAATAGACATATCAAATGTAGTATTTTCTTTAAGCTCTTTGTAATATCAATGCAATATAAAGGGCGTTTCATTTTAAAAGTACCAGTTTATTATCAATTTTCTGAAGATGGAATATAATGAAATGGAATATAACACATGTGGCCTTTTTTCAAAGTAGGTACATTTTTTGCAATAGATTGACAACCTGATGTTCAATTGTTTTTCTGTTAGTTGCACGTTGATCAGCAGAAAACATTCAGTTACTTCTCTAATTTTGCCGACTTTTTATCTCCAGTATTAAAAAAGTTAGCAATAGTGCCGACTTACGTTTGATTACCCTGTATGCGCCTCAATAACCAAACCTGTCTTCTAGGAATTAGACCAGTATTAACTTATGCATCCCCCATATGGTGCAGTGTATCTAATACTCAAATGACAAGACTTCAGAGATACCAAAACAAAATTCTCAGATGCATTACATCTTCGAATCGTTACGAAAAATAGATGCATTGCACAATATGGCGGAAATAGAGAGGATAGATGAATTCATCTATAACATCTCTAGCAAATTTTATCAAAAACAAGTACCAATCTTTACACTAACTAGAGATCTAGCAAACATTAGAGATAGAGGTAATATAAAAGACAAACTGCTCTATAGTAGACTTCCGTTATATTTTGACGATGCAGGCTAGACTGCAAATAACTAATATAAAATATATAATGTACATAATAAACCAAATAATGTACATAAATCAGCTAAATATTATAATAATCATTATTAAAGTAGATTATATCTACAACTTTACAAACTGTAGATATGTAAACATTGAGAATAAATGTAGAAGTATGACTGGGAATGACTGAAATATATGAATTTTAAACATGTACATAATAAATAAATGAATAGAATGAATGCACCAAGGTTGACAAAGCTTGTTTTCCAACGCGCGCTACGCGTACCTGCATAAAATAAAACAGGTTTTTCTTAACTTTTTCCTGTGGACACTACAAACATAAACTACTATTGAGAAAACTTAAATAAACACATCTCTCACAGTTATATCTTACCACCTAGGAGCGACCGTCAGCTCCTTGGTAAGTTTACTTAAATAAACTCATCTCTCACAAACCTCCAGGGGTATAATCAACTGCTTATTGTGGTGGTGAGTTTACTTAAATAAACTCATCTCTCACAAACCTCCAGGGGTATAATCAACTGCTTATTGCGTTTGTATGATTTTCTCGGGAAACGCCGGTACGAATATAACTAAAATTAGTTATATCTTACCACCTAGGAGCGACCATCAGCTCCGGCCTTCCTGACTGGTTACCGTTACCACTCCTGAATAAGGAAAATGTAATGTAGAAATAATATGTGGACTGTAAGATATATGAAATGTAAACAAAAAAGTCACAAATAAAGCACTGTTTTGAGTCTGAGTCTGAGTTTGTCTTCCAGGCATTAAGTATTAAAAGTTTTTTGTTTGCTACACGTACCATAATTATCTTTTTAACACGTTCTTTCAATTTAGAAACCCTGTTATTTACGAAATGCGTAAGTTAAAAAAAGTTTATATTTCAAAGGTTGGTAAACACCTTAACTTACATACCCAGCACCAGCACCATTCTTTTTTTTATAAAATTTATGTCGGATATTTCAAATTGTCCTTATAAAAAATTGTTTTGGTCCAAATCCAAACAAAATTCTTTTGTTATATTTTTTTTATGATCAATACGAATCCAAAAACCTTTTTTTGTTAAGTGCAACATTTGATAAATTTAAAATTAGATAACGGAAAAATGCGGCATTTTTTTAAGAAAAGCTTATTGCTTTTTTAAGGACATATTCATTTAAAAAAATAAAAGTCTTTAGCATAAAGTGACCACACGTCCCGATTTCGGCGGGACAGTACCGCTTTTGGAGATTTGTCCGCCGATTTGACAAAATGTCCCGATTTAAAAAAAGTCCCGATTTGAGGTGGGATGGGTTTTCTCACGGAGGTAAGGACCTTGGGGTAGGGGTATTTTGAAAAGTGATTACTTTCTTTTGCTCTTCAAAAGTTTTGAGGAAAAACTTAAAAGTACGAAGCAAACCACATTCTTTCACTTGACCCGATTTTAAGGATTGAAAATGTGGTCACATTACTTTAGCTTAATAATTAAGTGAGTTTTCATAAAAATACGGTCAGTACCTACCTACTTTTTACAAAAAAATAATGAAAATAAACCCCAACTCCCCCAAATTAATAATTAACCTTTTCACTTCTGCAGTTCTCTTTATACATGTATTGTTATTACATGCTAAAAGTTTAAAGAAAAATTGGAGCAATTACAATTTTGTTTTTTCACCATTTTTTTCAAAAATTTTTTAAATATACTTGAAATACCAAAAAATTACTAAGTGCTATATTGTAGCCTTTTTAATGACTAAAATTATTCTTTGCGTAGGTTTTCTGCTTAGTGAATATTGGGCGGGATATTATAGCCGTTTAAAACCTTCATTGACGAACGAGCACCACCTTTTTCAAACCACTTAAACTTATTCCATTTAAAAACCAATGGATCTTAAGGGACTTAATTTATAAAGCCTTGTAGCTCCTAAAAAGCCCCACAAAATGATTTTTTAAACTTTCTATCAATGAAAATGATAGAGATACGTTAAAAAATTTATCAACTTTTTTCGAAAAATTCGAATAGCCCATTTCGAAGCATAATAATTTACCTTATTTTATTTTTTATTTTTTTTTAATTAGGCATTTTAAATTAGTCAAACTTTTTGGACACATTAACAATATATTTATTAAAAAAATGCAGATTGGTAAAGTTAATTTTAATTGGGAGTAGTTGGGGGTTATTTTAATTAATTTTTTCATAGAAATAAATTAGGTACTGATTTTTTTAGTATAACTTGCCTAATTTTCGTGCTTAAGACTTTTTTAGAGGTCTGATTATGTTCTTTTAAACATTTTATAAGTTTTCCTAGAAAAATGTAGCATTTTTTCCCTATTTGACTTTGAATCCATCTAATTTTGCATTTGAAAAAAAAAAGGTAACAATTAATGCGCCGTATTTCGGTTCTTATTGGTCATAGAAAAATTATAACAATAGAGTTTTATTTGTCTTTCGAAATGCTAAGTTTTCTTGCTACAGTTTTTATGATAAAATGCACAACTAAAAAGTTATATTTACATAGCTTTGAAGCAGATTCCACGCTTTTAATTTAGAAGTTAAAAATTCTAAATGCAATTTGGATAAGTTTAAATCTCAAATTAAGTCATTTAATTCAGCTCGTGAAATAAAATGCGGTTGTGTTGAACACCCTGGTGCTTCAAATAAAGAATCATTTTCATTTATATTAAGGTTCCGGTATGACCACCTTAAGAATCAAGCATTTCCACTTCCTCATCTGATTTCATAATTCTGGTGGTTTTAAGACAGGAAATTCATCACTATGCTAAATGGGGCGTAAAGCTAATGTTAAACTAGAATATTGGACAGTATGTTAAGACTTTAAGCCAATACCCACTAGATGAGTAAGACAAAAGCAATCTGTGATATGATCGTGCAGTTCTCTCCAAATAATCGGTACTGCAAACTGCATTTTGCGATTTACGCCTCTTAACCAACTTTTTAACAAGATTCCACGAGCCTTACAGCATACATGAGGGCCCATACTTAATCTTGATTTTCTACTTTAATACCGAAGTAAAGTTCGTAACCCTTACAGATAAGTGGAGTAATAGTCTTTTCTCTAATTTAAAAGTTAGTTCACCGCATATATAACAAAAACTATTATTACGCAATCTCTAGGCATTGTTTTTAAATTATTATAAGCGAAATGTAAAATAAAATCACTTACTAAAACTCTAGCAAATTGCTACTAACAATAGAAAATGCAACATAATTCCTGTGATAGATTAATAATATTTTAATTTAAATATAAACCATTGGACATTAAACAATAAAATAAAATGAATTAGGTAAACAATTTTTTTGTATGAGAACAGCGTTCCATAATTTTTGTTATTTTCACTGATAAAGCTTGGTCCGAAATAAGGCATACTAGGTGTAAATAAAAGTAAAATTAAATATTGCACATAAAAAATATAAATTTCCTTGTTATCAAAAATCTATGGGTGCTTCAAAAATTATATTAAAAGTTGTGTTTTTGGCTTATCAAGATACATCAGAAACACCTAAAACTTTTCATGTCAAAAAATTCGTGTTTGTGTTTGGGAATAATCATGATTATTCCCACTACTTTAAGAATATAGTCAAAAAAAATTTAAGAGAACTGCACTTAAAGTTTAAGTGTTACTATTATTCTCACGACTAAAAAATAGGGGTTCAGGTAAAGTAAACAGTGTATTCTTAAAAAAGGCGTACAATTATCAAGAAGAGAGTAACCTACCTTATTTTTAAGGTACTTCCAGGGCTCTTGCTCTGAAGAATTGTCCAGTATAGTTCCTCCACTTACGGTTCCCAACTCGTGGTTCCGCGCGTATGCATCCCTATACGGTCCAACTGGACAAGCCCCAAACTTCTTACTTTGTTCGTTCTTTTATTCCTAGAGTTTCTAGATTGTGGAACCTGCTGCCCGCGGAGGTCTTTCCTTCCCCCAAATCTTCAAGTATTTAAGTCCCGTGTCAACAAACTCCCTCTTACCTCGCTTAAGTTAGTATTTAGGCTTTTAGCCTTCGTGGTTTGTCCAAAGATAAAAAAATTAAGATTCCTTTTGTGGCTGATGTTTGTTAAAGGTTATTAAATGTCATTAAGTTGTCATTAAAAGAAAACATTGGCGTAAACCTAGTTTTTCAAAAATATTTAAAATTAAAAAGGCTCAACTAGTCTGTCGAATAGAAAATGTATAAATAATAACTTGGACTTTTTACCTATTTTAATTTGATTTATTTACACCTATGTTAACGCCCGATACTAATGTTTTAAATTTTGGAAAACTCATGACATGTTAACAAGGAGTCAGTTAAAAAAATAGCTTTACCTAAAAATAAAAAAGTTATTCTCTTTTTAATCTTTTTAAGACTTTCTTTTATAAATATAACTGTAGGTATAAGTTTATCATATACGTGGACACAATAACTTTTAAAATTCATTTAGAAGTGTAAAAATTATTAAGTTACCAATACTCTTGTTTTTAGGATTCGGTCAGATCGTGACTCTATTTCAAAAGATAAACCACCTAGGATTATTGTTGAAGAAGTATTACCATGTTGGAATGGTCGGTCAGATCGTGACTCTAATGCAATAGATGAACCACCTAAGAATATGCCGCAAGATATATTAACGTATAAGCCAACTTACCAAATTTTCAGAGTAAAAAAATAGAAATAAATAATTTAATGTAGTTTGTGCAACTTAATATACTACCAAAAAACAACAAAATAGTGTTAATAAATTTAATAGTTATTAGCTTAGTGGTAACCTATTTAAAGATAACTGTTACGTAGGTTTTTTAAGCCTACGACAGCTTACAGCAGTTTCTTTAAGCTTACCACTTTTACTTAAATATTGCTTAGCAAAAAAATTGTAAAGCCATATAAGGAGTATTTTTAAAACACTAGCTAAACGAATGTACAGTGCGTTAAGAGATAGGAATTTGGGGACAAAAATCGTATTACCCTTATTGCACTAAAATAGTTTTGTTTCTGGATATAACTTAATAGGGTATCATGCTCTGCATATGCAGAAAGCAATACTGTTATATTATTAAACATGGTACCCAAGAAACAATTTAGGCTTTAAAAAATGTTTAAAGTAGTTATAAAGACAATTTTAAAGTTCCTTGACAAAACAAATTAGTTGGAACAGCTGCCAATAAGCTCTCTTAAAGCAATTATAAAACACAAAGGGCCCACCCTTAAGAATGTTTTTACAGCTTTTTTAAACAGTAGTTTAAATACTAAAGATTTTTTAAAAGGTCTTATGGATGTTGTAAAAAATGCAAACCAGCTTACTTTTATAGTCATTTTAAAATCATACACCTATTTTGGCAATTAATTGACTTTAAAAACAAAAAAGAAATACTTTTCTTAACTTAAAAGTTTTATCAAAGAAAGCTTGTTACAAGTTTGTTATGATTTTTGGCTTGCATGTCTATTTATTATATTATTACACCTAGCACTTGCACATGTAATGTAAAACATGAAAAATGAACATTCTCCTGAACTGAATATTTTAAACCAAATTAGATTTATTGTAAAACCCTTTTGGATAGGCCCAAAAAATACGAGAACCTTAAAAAAACGACATATTGTAGTTTTAAAATGATCGACCTTAAAATATATATTTTTACACCATTTCATTTCACAAAAAACGTTTAAAGTGGTAGTGTGCTAAAAAACGTGTATTTCTTTAGAAAAAAACTATACATTATTATATATTTAAAATATTTATTTTTTATCCACAAGATAGCTGCCATGCTTCACTTGCGGTAAACATGGCGGCGGTGAAATAAAGCCCTTTGTATTATTGATCGTTTTTGATAAGATTATTGGTTTTCGTGGGATCAATCTTTTATAATATTTTATGGGGCGTTGTAGGACAACATTATTTGGTTGGTATATGCTAAACAACTTTCATCTGCATTTATAATGCTTTATACTGTGCTATATTGTATAAGCTATAATCACTTAATGTTTATAATATTTTATGAGACATTTATTTTCAACACATTTTATAAATATTACCCATAAAACTTAATGGGGCTTTATAAGACAAACCTATTTTGTTGGTATATAATTATAGATAATATATTTTTATGGAATTTTGCAGTGTTACGTTTTATAGGCTGTAACCGTTGAACATCCATAATATTTTATAGGACAGATGTTTCCAACATTTTTTATAAGTATTATGCCATTAAACTTATTGGGACATTTTAAGACAAAGTTATTTTCTTGGTATATAATCATAAACTTTAATATATTTTTATAGTGTCTTGTAGTGTTACATTTTATAGGCTGAATATCCATAACACTTTATAGGACATATATTTCCAACATATTGTATAAGAATCAGCCACATAAACTTTATGGGATTTTGCAAGACGAAGGTATTTTGTTGGACATCTATTCCCAACATATTTTATAAGTATTAGCCCAAAAAACTTTATGGGGTTTTGTAAGACAAACAAATTTTGTTGGTATATAAATATAAACTTGAATATATTTTTATGATGTCTGGCGGTGTTGCATTTAATAAGCTGTAACCCCTAAATATTCATAATATTTTATAAGAAAATCTATTCCCAATATATTTTATAAGTATTAGCCCTTAAAACTTTATAGGGGTTTGTAAGACAAACTTATTTTGTTGGTATATAATTATAAACTTTAATATATTTTTTAGGTGTTTTGCAGTGTTACATTTTATAGGCTCTAACCGTTGAACATAATATTTTATAGGACATTCATTTTCAACATATTTTATTAGTATTAGCCCATAAAACTTTATGGGGTTTTGTAAGACAAAGTTATTTTGTTGGTATATAATTATAAACTTCAATAATTTTTTATGGTATTTTGCAATTGTAATTTTCATCAGCTGTAACCGTTGAACATCCATAATATTTTATAGGACTTCTATTTCTATCATATTTTATAAGTTTTAACCCATAAAACTTTGTGGCGTTTTGCAAAGCAAAGTTAGTTTGTTGGTATATAATTATAAACATTAATATATTTTTATGGTGTCTTGTAGTGTTACATTTCATAAGCTGTAACCGCTAAATATCCATAATATTTTATAGGACATCTATTTCCAACATATTTTATAAGTATGAGCCCATAAAACTTAATGGGATTTTGTAAGACAAAGTTTTGTGGGTATGTAATTATAAACTTTATTATATTTTTATGGTGTTTTGCAGTGTTACATTTTAAAGCTGTAATCGCTAAATATCCATAATATTTTATAGGACATCTATTCCAAACATATTTTATAACTATTATCTTATAAAACTTAATAAGGATTTGTAAGACAAAGTTATTTTGTTGCTAAATAAATATAAACTTTAATATATTTTTATGGTATCTTTTAGTGTAACATGCAATTACCGGACATCATGCTTTTATTTTTTTTTAATATTATTGTTAAATTTTTTAGTTTAGTTTAAAAAAGATGTTAAAAATAATAATTGAAAAATTGTTAATAAGGAATATTGAATATTGTAATTAAAATAATATAACTGACTTGTATGACTACAAAAAAGCAAAACCAATTACTTATGAAACGCCTTTTATAGTTTTCAATGTACCTATCAAAGATTATTAATCTTTTAAACCCATAAAAGGATATAAAAAATTAACTTATAAAAACGTATAAAACTTTATTATATTTTCCTGGGAAAAAATAAAAAACATAACTACTTATAAAATTTTTATTGTGCTTTTTAATGTACCCATTAAATAATTTAAATCTTTATAAACTTTTATTGGGAGTGCCCTCAAAAACCCATGAAAATTTATAAAAATTTGACTTATAAAAGTTTATGATTTTTTACTGGAAAAAGTGTTTTATAAACCCTATAAAAATTATTACGACTATTATAGTTTTTTTAATGTACTTATTAAATAATATAAAACCTTTATAAACTTTAAGTGGGAGTGCCCTCAAAAACCCTTAAAAACTTATAAAAATTTAACTTATAAAAACTTAGAAACTTAGAAATTTATGGTATTTTAATGGAAAAAAGTGTTTCAAAAACCCTACAAAAAGTCATGATATATCATGATATTTTAAGAATATTTTATTAGTTTTATGGAATTTTTTTAGCAAGGAACTAATAAAGATAATCTAATTCCAAGGGTATTTTTAACAGTTGTAATAAATTAATTTTCTTCTAAAATGGATTTAAAAATATTTAAAGTTACAGAAATCTCCTCTGATAAAACTTTTATAAAATCCTAAAACCTTAAAAGAGCCGCCTATGACAGCTATTGGCAGTTGATGTTTTAGGTCTGTTTGGTATCAGAAATAGTTTTGACTAGTTTACACCTTTGAGAATAAACCGTTAAGCATCGTCAGTTTAATCCAGAATTGTTTGTCATTTAATTATGGTGAACATTCAATGCAAACTCATTCTGCTCAATATGTTTGCCCTAGTCACCTTATATACAGAGTGTCCAAAATTGGTAACGAATGTATTGGGATATTGGAAACTATAAGAGATAGAAAGATGGGTAAATAGGGAAACTTGTGGGCCATGGTGCTGTAGTTTTTTTTTATTTTAAATAATCTTTGAAATTTGTAAAAACATAAAAGGGCAACTTTTTAAGGGCAATGTATTTATGTATTCAGATTTTAATTTTAACGTTTGGGTTTTGAAATACCATCATCAACTTCCGTTTTTCTTATGGGGGCTATGTGATTTTTGCACAGTTTTTAATAACGTTTTTTGCATTTAAACGATGTTTAACACTTTATAGGTATTTTTGACTTTCATGTCAAAATTCGACAAAATAAATTTTTTGTCCGAGTTGGCCATGACTGCGGAAGCCATCAGCTGTAGAAACAATTCCATTAATTTCCAATAAGGACATAATATATGTTGGAAAAAGTAATGCAAGTTTATTTCTAACTTTTATCAACTTATGTACCCAAACAAAGATGGATATTTACCTTTTGTGCATCGGTACATTAAAATATTTAATAACAATATCAAGTTGTAAGCTTTCTACCAGAAATAAGTTTATGTGCTTAAAACCAGTTTTTTTAACTTTATAATCCATAACATACAAAAACCTAATTGATAATTTCCAAATTATCACGAACACAATTTATGATACTAAATTATACCTACATACTAGTCTCTAAAAAAATAATGTTATCTTCACTTATTCTAAATAGTTACCAATATAATTGAATATGAAAGATTAAACAAAGCCAAACAAAATGGGTTAAAGTTTAAAAAATAAATAAAATTAATTGTAATACAAGCAAACATTTAAATCATAAGTTATGTCTTTTTATTCTTTTTTTTAAAGATAACTATGGAAACTTTTTTATTAAAAATTAAAAATTACAAAAACACATGCAATATGTTTAAAATAGTAGGTTGGTAATAAATATAGAGAACATTGTTTTTCACAGATTATTACATATGTATGTATGTATGTTAGAAAAATTTGGTTTTTCAACTGTGTTTGCCCTAATTCAAAGACAATAATAAATTTGGTTTTTGTATGTTATGTTATGGGTAAGAAAAAAAACAAAGTTTTGAGTACATACACACATTTCAGATAGATTTAGATAGTTTACAGCTTAATATAATTAACTCATATTTTAAGGTTCCTATGCACACAAGGTAAATATGCATCTTTGTTTGCGTACATAAGTTTATAAAAGCTAGAAATAAACTTGCATTAGCTTTTCCAACATAGGTCTTTATTAAAAATTAAATGGCAATTGTTTCTAGAACTAATGGATGTTGCAGTTACGGCCAACTCGGACAAAAAATTAATTTTGACGATTTTTGACATGCCCTTTTAATGTTTTTATAGGTTCCAAAAATTATTTAAAATAAAAAAATTACAGGACTATATACTATAAAATGCAAATTTTTAGTTTTTTCAAAATAACTCAAAAGTTAAACAAGATACATTCGTCATTAAGACGGCATTAAATTAGCTATTGAATGGCGCACAACTTTTTCCATTTATTTATCTTTTTATCTTTTATAGTTTCCACTAATCCAATACCAATCCAATATAGTATATAATATTCAGCGAACTAAATTTGTAATAATTTTTACCAAACCACACTGGGTGTTTTTGGTGTACTTTTTGCCTTTTGGGCTTCAGTTACGACAAGCGGTAAGCGGAAGAATGTGTATTAGTTTAAGTTAAATTAAGTTGTTTTTAGTGTAGGTGCAAGTACTTTTAAGCCTGTAAACCTTACTTATTTAAATTGTTGACTAATCCCTATGTTAATTAAATTATTTAGAAATTTGGGTGAATTAGAATCACGTGTCCGTAATATTAAAATTACATTGGTTTGCCGGTAGTTACGTGATTCCAAACCTCCGTATTTCCGCAATAATTTAACTATATGAGGTCTAGCCATTTAAACTTAGTTCTAAAACTTGCAAAATGCGATTTGCGAGACGTGTTCTGATTGGTCAATTTCTAAAGACGTTCGAATGTTTCGTTGAAAATTGACCACTTTGTGCAGATTAATATCATTTTGTATATAAACTAAACTTAAAACTTAATCCCAGTTTATAAGCTTGCGAAATGCAATTTGCAAATTCGAAACGTGTTCAGATTGGTCAATTTCTAACAAAACCTTCGAAAGTCGTAACAAATTGACTAATCAGAACATATATCGCAATTCGCATTTTGCAAGCCTATGAACTAAGCTTTAGTTTATATACTTTTAAAATGCGATTTGCGGAACGTGTTCTGATTGGTCAATTTCTAACGACTTTCGAATGTTTCGTTAAAAATTGACTAATCAGAAACCTTTTGCAATTCGCATATTTCATTTTGCACGTATATGAACTAAGCTTTAGTTTCACTTTTAAATTCTACACCGAACTACACCGTCCTAACCTTAACGCGATACCAAACAGATCTTTTACCGAGTGACTTATGATTAAAATATATGGTAGGGGGCCCAAGAGGGGATTTTGAAATTTAGTACAGCTCGGAGGATTATTATACCGGAAGATACCTTGAGGTTTGGTACAGGGTGTTCGGTTATAATTTGAACGGGGTCTAAACGCTTTATTAATTAAAAAGGCGCCCCCAGCTTAGTAATATCTGTCAAAATAAAAAGTTATGATGTAAATAAATTTTAAGTTTTAGGTAAAGTGCCCTCTGACGGTATTTAAAAAAAGTATTTGTGTCTTAAAATTTTAGAATCTGCAAAGCTCGATTTGTGTGCCAAATGTCAACTGGATTGGTTAAAAAATAAATGCAATATGGCGAAAAAACCAAAATAAAAATTGAACTTTGACTTGTAACTCGAAAACGAATGACATTTTGAAAAAAAATTATAGAAAGCCCTACCCTTATTTTGTCAAGTAGAATCACCACCTTAAGTTTGATGATCGATTTTTGAATCAGCCAACGAAAATCTATTTTGACTTTTGGCGTTCACCGGTGTGAGATGGTAATATTCATAAGAACTAATAACAACCGGCAAAAATTAGTTATTCTTAACTAAAGGACACCTTTTAGCAAAACTACGATATTACATTTAAATGTTATTGCGGTTTATGAACATCCATGTTATCACCTTATCGCCAATTATTTCTAAAACGATAAGAAAATGGATTATACATATTTGAAGAATTTTTCTTTTAGATGTGACTATACTTGTAGTACGCAAGATAATTAGTAAAAAGGCTACCAGCACTAAAAGTATAGTAAGGTATGAGTGGGTAAAATTCTTAGCGAATTTACTTTCAAAAGCAAGTGACGCCACTAGATCACTAATTTAGCTAAGGTTAGCTAGGAATTATACGCTTTGTATGTATCCAACCCTGTCTGAAATATTGTTTTTATATCTGGATAATGGCGTCTTTCATAACCCTCAGCATTCCTGATTTCATTTAAAGAAGACCTGTGGTAATTCTTTATAACTATTATCAATATGTAACAAACGTCCCTCGTACTACCAAATGTAAGAGTCAGCGCCGATAAGTTACGATGGCAAGAAGCATGGTCCAAAGTAAAATTTTAGGCACAAACGATGTTTCATTGGTAGAGAATATGGGCACATGTATTTTAACTGTCCAAAACCAAAAAAGAATGCACAGTCTGTAAGCAGATAGGGCACTTGAGTGAAATTTGCCGCAAAAGTAAATCCAGTACTTCTCAGAAAATGTTAGTTTGTGAAACAAACGGAAAATCTAAATCTGATGGTTATTACGTGAATTGTGAAATAAATGGAACAACTTTACCTGGTTTTTATAGATTCTGGATGCGAAGAAGTGCTTATAAGAAAGACTGAGGCCAAAAATGTTGACTTAGAGTAGTCAGCTAATGTACATTAAAACGGTATAGTGGTGCTATAACAAAAGTTATAGGCGTGACCAAAACTTATCTTAGAGTAGAAGTGGTTGCAAGAGGTGTCCCTTGTGTTGCTGAATTAAAAAAGGTAGGAATTTGTCTTAAAGTGGATATTCGTGATTTATCGAAATTTACTATAAATGACTTAGCTAGTTGTGTATCAAATAATTTATCGAGTTCTGAGTTAAATAATTTTTTATTGCTGCTTAATAAATATCGTGACTGTTTTGCGGAAAATATAAATTAATTAGGACATATTAAAGATGCTGAATTGGAAATTCGTTTAAATGATAATACGCCAGTAACTTATAGACCATACAGACTTTTAATACATGAGAGAGAAAATGTCCGTAAAATAATTAACAACTTTCTTTCGGCAAATATTATACAAGAATCAAAATCGCCATATTCGAGTCCAATTGTTCTTGTCAAGAAAAAGAATGGTGAAACGCGCATGTGCGTAGACTATCGCTTCCTCAACGCTAAATCTGTAAAAGATTGTTACCCATTGCAAAGAGTGGATGAGCATCTGGAAGTACTTAAAGGGTGCAAGTATTTAAAAAAAATCCCTCTGGCGGAAAACTCCAGAGAAAAGATAGCTTTTGTAACACCAGATGGCCAGTACGAGTATCTCAGGATGCAATTTCGGTTGGTCAATGTACCAGCAGTATTTCAACGAACCATTAACCAGATATTAGGTTCCATGAGGTTCTCCACGGCTTTGGCGTATATGGATGATATTTTGGTACCGTCTTCAAGTATTTCTTCAGGTTTGTTGGCTCTTGGAGATGTGCTTGAAACATTTAGAAGTTCAGGAGTTACCCTTTGACTCTGAAAATGTTGTTTCTTCAAAGATAAAATTTCATATTTGGGACATGAAATTAGCGCTCATGGAGTACGGTCTGGTACTGATAAAATTTCTGCAGTAGAAAATTTTCCTGTCCCTCAGAATGTACACCAGATACGACAGTTTGTGGGCTTATGTAGTTATTTTAGAAAGTATGTAAAAAACTTTGCACAGATTGCTCGTCCGTTAACTTCACTCACTAAAAAGAATGTTTCTTTTCGTTGAGGAAAATCCGAGGAAGGTGCCTTTGATAAACTTAGAGAAGTTTTAATCAAAAGACCTATCCTTGCGATTTATGATCCTAAGCTAGAGACAGAGGTCCACACCGATGCTTCGAAAGTTGGACTCGGTGGAATTTTATTACAAAAGCAAGATGATGACAAGTTTAAGCCAGTACTTTATTTTAGTCGCCAAACATCAAAAGAGGAGCAAAAGTATCACTCGTACGAACTGGAGACTTTAGCTGTAGTTTGCTCATTACAAAGGCTTCGAGTATATCTACTTGGGATATCGTTTAAAGTTGTAAAATATTGTAATGCTCTAAAAACAGCAATGTCAAAAAGGGACTTAATTCCAAAAATTGCAAAAGGGTGGCTTTCGGTGCAAGAATTTAACTTTACAGTGGAATACAAACAAGGAACAAAAATGGCTCATGTAGATGCTTTAAGTCGTAATCCACCTGTTACAGACAAGTCTGATAGAACACAACCAGATATCGATATTTTGCAGGTTGACATTACACAAGAAGACTGGATTTTGTCCACTCAAATTAAAGATAAGCAGTGCCAAGAATTGATAGAAATTTTATTAAAAAGTCCAACATCAGACGACGAAAAACAAGTTCATCACGAGTATGCCCTTAAAAATGGCAAATTGTACCGAAAAACTTTAGATGGTTTCATATGGTATATACCAAAAGCAAGTCGACGTGTTGTGACTCTGTTTCATCACGACAATATGGGTCACTTTGTCGTTTAAAAGACTTTGGAAAATATTAGCAGTATTGGTTCCCGAGAATGCGGAAATATGTTACCAGATACATCTCTGCATGTTTAGCATATGCTTATAACAAAGCACCGACGGGAAAACAAGAAGGACTACTGTACAGTATTGAGAAAGTTCCAAATACTATGCACACAATTCACATTGATCATTTAGGTCCTTTTGTGAAGAGCACCAATAATAATTCGTATTTGATTGTGGCAGTGGATGCTTTTACGAAGTTTCTACAAGCCAAGCCAGTGTCAAGTACAAAAGTGAAACCTGTACTGGATTTTCTTGAAAGCATTTTTTTAATGTTTTTGGACTCCTAGAAGAATTATTTGCGACAAGGGAGCATGTTTTACAGGTAACTCTTTTGCTACATTCACCAAGGATCTAGGAAACAAAGTGGTTTTTAACGCAACCGCTACACCTCGTGCTAATGGGTAAGTGGAGAGGTACAACAGTGTTTTATAAAGAGCCATTTCAACTTCTTTAGAAGAGGAAAGAAAATGGGATGCTTCGATAAGTTCAACTATCTTTGGATATAATTCTACAGTGAATTGTTCCACTGAGAGTCCGTTTGAGCTGCTTTTTGGTTACAAACCGAGGGCATTGAGTGATTCATTTCTGAGTATAGCTGTCACAGAGGACGCTGTTGGAAATGATTTAACTCAATTAAGGCAAGGGGCCGCAACAAAAATTCAAGAGGCTTAAATTAAGCAGAAGACTTATTTTGATGCTAAACGAAAGGAAAGCAAGAAATATAAAATAGGGGACCAAGTTGTTCTAAAGAGGAATAACTCTGCCAACGATGGCAAGAGCAAAAAATTACTTCCCAAGATTACTGGTCCTTATATTATTAAAAAGGTTTTGGATCGTGATCGATACGTCGTAGAAGACCTTCCTGGGTCTAGTCGTCCACGCAAGAAATATGAAGGTGACTGTTCAGCTGACCATATAAAATTGTTCACTCTTGCGTTAGAAAGCAGTAGTAGTGAAACAGAGTTGGACTCGGATGGAGTCTTAGATAAAAATGCTACTACTCAGTGAGAAAAGTCTCTTGAGTCAGTGTTATTAAATTGTTAAATATTATTGATAGAAACCTTAGGGTACTGTAAATTAGGTTAAACTAATGTTGTTTTGTGTTTTCTGTTTCAGGGCTTCATAGCTAGTTGTTATTTTTCCAGGAACGGAAAAAGGGTAGCATGGCCGACTGTAACGAACGTCCCTCGTACTACCGAATGTAAGAGTCAGCGCCGATAAGTTACGATGGCAAGAAGACCGAGTCATATCATTAATTCGATATCGGCACGAAGTCAGTTGGACGACCGGACGTCGTAAAATGGTTTCTTTGTTTAGAGTTATAGAGTTTTCTGTTACTATAGTGGATTATTTATATAGTTTGTTGTTTAAATTGTTATTTTATTAAAACGTTGTTATAAATAGAAGTCCATTTCAAATGGCCGAACCTACGAACATGGTTTATTCAGGCCAAATCGCCGCACGTATAGTTATGTTAGATGGCGCCAAACGAATGTATTTCCAAAGATTATTATAACTAACGCAATAGAAGTCTAGTTTAAATGGCCAAATCTACAAACGGTTTATTTAGGCAAAATCGCCGCGCGTAGTTATGTTAGATGGCGACATACGAAAGTATTTCTAATATCTGGAATTGGGCTCCTTTTACTCTCCATATCCAACAATAAAATTTTGTCTGATTTATTATAAAATTTTAATTTAGCTCCTTGAATTCCAATTGTTACGAAATGTCGTAACAAACTTTATTTATTCCAAAAATAAATTAAATATTTCTTTTCGTAGTGTAAGCTTCTGAAAATGTTTAACATTTTATTATATTTTGTATATGGTGACCTGGAGGAAGGTGTGTAAACGATATCGGTATTATTTGAAAAAAACGGGCTAAATTTTCAGCGTTTCTATTAAAAAACAATAGAGGCGCTCGTGATGACTATAAGATATTAAAACATCGCTGCCAAGCATAATAATATGTGGTAGAATTTATCCCATTTTTTTACTCACAGATAATAAATATTATAAAAAATATATTAAATAGATTTTAAATGCCACCAAAGCTGTTTTGTTTAAAATTAAAACAAATTAAATTTTATATTTAATTTTATTATTGTTGTAAATGATTCACGCCACACAACTGTATTTTATTGTTTACAAATCGTGTTATATTTAGAACTGTTGAAAATCTGACTAAAACAGGAATTCTAAAAATACATTTTTAAGTCTTAAATAGTAATTTGTCATATGTAGATCGGATATATAATAATTTATATAATAATTAAATACCGATTTTATAAAGTGGAAGAATTATTTATTTTACTTAACAACATTGCGTTTCAAATTCAAACTCTCAAAAACAATGACGGGTTGCAACGAAATTTGAAACATATTGTCAAATAATTTCTTTTTGTGGATTGTGTTTATTAAAATAAATATTTTTAATATATAATATGCAATCAAGTAAAAATTGCTTTGTTTCAAATTGTAAGACGAGATATCTTTCCGCACAACAAACAAAAGGATTGGGTGCCAGCCAGATATCTCTTTTTAAACCCCTTGGGTAAGTATTGACCTGTAATTTTTTTTTTTGATAAATTTAAGTGTAAGTGCCTTAAACTAATCTTATTGTTGTGCGTTTACTCCTAAATTATTCCTAAAAGATACGTACATATCAATATTTACATTATGTAATTTGACTTAAAACTAGGGTTGTCTTTACATAAGTTCCTATTGTACCATGTTCCATAATATATTGTACTAGTCAATAAGTTTTTAACAGGTCCTAAAAAATTGTAATAATTTTTTTATTTTATGACAAACTAAATATTTGCCTTTTTTAAATTTTAATAAATAAAATATAAGGGTCTTTATTTATTTCATTTTTAATTGACACTTAAGTCATATCGGGTCCTAAATTTGGTATATGGAGGTTTTTGGGTCGCTGATATCGGAAAAAATTCTAGCGGGTCTGCTGTTACTGAATATGCACCCGGGGCGGCAAGTAAGCTGCGGTCCATACCATATTGGTAAATAAATATTTGTTTGTGTTAAAAAAAAAAAACAAAGATTCTCACTTCCAAAAGGGACCCCACCATTTGATATTTTTTCCTTGTTTAAAAAACGTGACAACCAAAAGAAAAAGCCATTATCTTCAAACGGGGGCCGTTCTCACTAAATTATGTCCTTTTTGTGATCAGGGTACCCCTTTTTTATTTTTTTTTACCAAAAATCCAGTAATTAACCACAAAGACAAAAAGAATTATACCTACACTAGCCCTGTATCTAGGAGGAGGTCAAGCCGGGGTGCCACCTTTAAGTGACGGCAAATTTAAGCCTGACAGGCGTGTACACAGGGTGTACCAAACTTGACGGTGACCATTGTAAATTTGAAAACTGTAAAATACCAACTCAAATAAAGCCTTCGTCAAATTCATTTTTTCAATTACGATCTGGATTTTTTGTAATATTCATAAAAATGCGTCCTTGTAGGACTAGACATGTATTATACCTAAATGTTATTATTTGTTCATATACTGATTAAGCAAGTAGGTATGAGGATATCGGCCAGTAAAGCAACAAAAAAGGATGTATGTGACAAATCCAAATTAGAAATGTTTACATGCAGGTATTCACGTTAGATTGTCTCTTTTCCTCACGTTGCCTATGTGTTATGTTATTTAGCTGATTCTGTATAAATGTTAACAGACACGTAGTACATCGCGCCTTTCCATATTTGGAAAAAACAAGTCCTTGATTTACAGAATCTTATATTAAAAATATACATTTTTAGTAAATGAAGTCCCTGTATGTTGCTTTATTTTTTTTTAATTGATAGGTTATAAAACACCAGGAATGTCCTTAGATTTTTTCAAATTCGAAAACAGTTCTTTAAAGAAACACATATTACGCAACTTTGTCCTATTTTAGGTAACTTCTTATCTCTTTTACGGTTTCTGAACACCCCTACGAATTTGGACACCCTAGGATCTAGGCTACTATACTAGGCCAGTAAGAAAAACAAAAATCGGAAGTTAATAAAGATTTTTTTAAACAATGCTTAATTTTTACAAGTTTACATAAATTTACAAAACCAAAAAGATAACAACAAAATGGACTAAAAAATTGTTTTTGATTTTTTTAAATTAATTGATAAGTAAATCTGGAAAACTATTATAAGGATATAGAAAAAAATTAACCTACTTTAACTTAATTAGGTTTAAAATTTAACAGAGTAAAAAAACAGCTAAGCTGAAGTTTCTACGACCAATTGTTGCTGGGTTAGTAAATTTTAAACAGTAAGGGACTAATAAAGGCAAAATTTATTATTTTATTAATTTTTTAATTTTAAACTTTTAATTTTTAATTCTAAAACCATAACTTTTTACTTTTTTGTGATTTAATGGGCAAAAATTTAACAGCCCCTTTAAATTAATGTTCTTTATTATATTTGCTCTATAAAATACATCTTCACATTTTTAAATTTATTATTATATTTTGTTTTTTATTTAGGTTAATCCTAAAATAATTTTTATAAACTTTTTATTTTTATTACCATCCCAATAAAGTTTAGTTCTTAAATATAGTAATAAATAATTATATAAATAAATTTATACCAGGTGACAACGAAAATACTATCCAGCCTTTTTTTCTTCAGTGCAACCGTATAGTTTTAAAATTTGGGAACGTTATATTGTATCACCGGATGACAATTTTGGATTTGTTACAAAACGTTAAATATACCCATAAACTAAGTTTTTGCTTTTGGAGAAAATGCCGTTTAAAAATATTCAAACGACAGCACAATATGCAGTTTTATGGAAAAACAAATGAACATCATAAAAATTTAAAATGCTTAAAATAGTTTTTTAAAAGACTACCTTTAGGAACCATCATAATACCACCTCCTGTTTAACCGGAAGTGCTGTTAAATTTAAACTTCTAAATATGATAACCCTGAGGATTTTAATCAAACACACTATATATTTTTTAAGATTTAAATTACTTAAGCTGTTTCTGATATAATACTTATGATATATCCATAACCTATTCTTTTTAGTTTTAGAAAAAATAGCGTTTGAAAAGGTCCAGGCGACGACATAATATCCATAAAACTGTATATTGTGAGGTCGTTCGGACCTTTTCAAACTTTGTTTTCTCTAAAACTAAAAAATATAGGTTATGGGTACCTATATCAACGGTTTTATATCAGGAATAGCTTAAAGCATTTAAATCTTAAAAATATATAGAGTGTTTCATAAAAATTATCAGGGTTATCATAATGAAAAGTTCAAATTTTTAATGGCCTCTAAAGATAGAGTCTTTTAAAAAAACTATTTTGAGAATTTTAAATTTTTGTGATGTTCATTTGTTTTTCCATTAAACTGCATATTGTGCTGTTGTTTGGATATTTTTAAACGCCATTTTCTCCAAAACCAAAAAGTTAGGTTATGGGCCTATAAAAGGTTTAGTATCAAAAATGACCTGTAGAATTCAAATGTTAAAAAATATTTCTATTTCTATTTAAACTACCAAAGTTTATATCACTACCGATTAAACCGGAACTAATACACAGATGCTATTATATGTAAAATCGGTATCCAGTGATACAATATAACGTTTCTAAAGTTGAAAACTATACGGTTGCACTAAAGAAAATAAATTGCTGAATAGTTTTGTTGTCCCCCGGTATTTTTAAAAAGTGAAGACGGGTTTTTAAATTTTATCCTTATTGAACCATAAAAAGGCATAAATTTACTTTTGTTTTTAAAAATGATCTAAATGTACTTAAATACTTTGGGTAAAACCAGGCTTTGATATTTTTTTAAAATTAGAGGAAAATAAGGATTATTTAGGGCAGTTAAATTAGTTCGATCTATTCTCTATACGTGGTAAGCTGAAGAAGTAAGTTTTTTTCCAATATTTTAATTAAAGGTTTTGCTTTTGAAATATAACATTACTTTTGATTTTAAACAAGTTTCTAAATAAGAGGTCATGTAAATAAAGTTAAGCAAAAGCCAATACTAAAGTATTTGTTTCAGGAAATTTTGTATGTTTTACCTTTTAATAATTAAAGTAAAAGCATTTGTTGGCTTTATTCTCTATCTGACCCAATATTTTTTTCCAAGTTCAAACATAAAGGGAGTTTTCTCTTCTGTCATACGTTAATTTGCACCTACCTCGTATACGCTATGGATTATTTAAATTCTCATCAGTATTTTGTGAGTTTCCGTGTGTTTTTATAAAAAAAAATTTTGTGAGAACTCAAAAATAAAAAGGTTTTCCAGTTTTTCATATCTCTGGTGGTCACTCTATAGCATTAAAAGGACACTAAATGGTAATATTGCAGTGCTACCTATTTTTATGAAACAAGTAATAATTTTGAAACTTTTCTGGAGTATATTTTACCACTGATCAATTACTGCAACTTACTGACCAATCATAAAAAAATTGTGACTGATATCGCGTCAGATAAGCTCCCAGCTTCAGTAATAAGGCGCTAAATGTTCTTGCAATTAACGAATTCTTTCACTTCTCCTAATTTTTTACTGCTGACCAATTACTATAACTACTATGACCTAGTGAGCAGTCGTGACCAATTCTTGACCAATTGTTACGGCATAAAACGACCTCAGAATGTTAATGTTGATCTCGAAATTTTAAACTCTTTATACTTGTTTTAGTATATTTGACTAATTAATAAAGACCTATGACAAATTCTCTAATTGTTACTAGCTTTCAGATTTTATTTTTGAGTTTTTAATTCATACTTTTTTTTACCCCGAATATTAACCGACCTACAGGAAAAAACATAAAAAAACTATATTTGTAGTAATGACTAATACGCTGTTTTTAAATGCATTTTTGGTTGCATTAAATCACCCTAATTCAAATATTCTGCAAACAGGTGGTTAGAGCCATTCTGACGAAGTATACATTTTTTGTGTTAAAATCATAGGGGAGTTTACTGGTTTACTTAGATGTTACATACAGTGTAGCACGAAATAGTTGGGACGTTTTAGAAAAATTTAAATAGTGTAGTCAGCCCCCTCTGGTTTAATTATAAAAGTTAATATTAGATCTAAATAACTTATGTCAAAAAACCCATAGGTACCAAGTTTTATTCAAACATATACCGGGCATAAAATAAAAATATTTTTTTCACTTCGACACCTTATATTTTGCCTATTTTCAATTTTTGGATATAGGTAGGTATATTTGGTTAAATCTTAGTATTTTGGTATAAGGAATCTGTGTTTTTACTGTCAGACATCAGTCAGCCATGCACTGCCTTGGAGGTAGACGCTAGTCTTGTACCGAGCCCAGCACGTCTCTCGGCTGCCCTGATGATACAAAATCCAAGATGTTAACTTAAATAAGATGGTGTGCAATAAATAGTATAAATAATACACCAACCATTATTACAAAATCAAAAAGCTTTATTTTACCCAACATAAAAATTGTTTGCTAAATCTAAGTTCTATATCTAAAAGTGTAAAGTCAAGTAGCAAAAAAATAATTAAATTTCTTTTACAATAAATTTTCCTACAACCAACTATGCATCGTGTACTATAAACACTGTGTTTTTACATTAAAGCTATTTTATGATATGTATTTGTTACACTTAAGCCTTGACATTGGTTTTTAAAGCAAGGGATTTCCTATTAGGTTTTACAAGTAACAGTGAGATACTTTCACAGGTTAGAATAAATGTAATTGTAAAACTTGTGCTTCATTTAAATTATTACTACAACATGATATGTATAGATACATATATTACCTAACTAATTTAGAACGACGATTGACTTCCATGTTTATATCCTACTAATATTATATAAAAAGAAATTCCGTGACTGTAAAAAAATACCATTTTATCTCTGTTTTGACAGGTACAAAAATGTAGCTTTCCATAAAATTACTTTTTTCCGGACATACATATATACACGTAACTAAAAAATAATATTTAATTTTAAAATATTTGTTGTACAGAAAGTACATTTTTCTTATATCAAAAGTTCAATCAGACATATTTTAACTTTATAATAATCAAAATAACCACTTTTAATCACTTCTTCTTTAAAATTTTTAATTAAAATCCGTGAAAACACAAAATTACATTGACAAATATTTAATAATTTTCTTAGAGGTTTCCATAGAAACGCAAGGTCTAATTGTCGTTTTATATACAACAGCTGACCAGTTTAAAATTCTAAATTTTAGATGATTAATTTTCTGACTTTTGTATATTTTAATAATGCTTTGCTTCGCGTGGGGAAACAACACAAATTCAAACTAAAATCTAGAGAATATTTTTCTTGTATAAATTATTACCTATTCTTAAATATCAATAACTGAAATAGTTACATTCTCTATCCTATAAACTTTGGCTAAATTTAATCAATATATGAATATTAATTAAAAAAAAAATAATATCCAATATATTAAAACAATAATAATAAATCTTTTTTAAAAAGAAATAATAAGTTTAAATTTATAAAATTAAAGTAAATTTTCCAATTTTTTTTTATACATGTAAGGCTTTTACGCCAGATTTAGTAATTAGTTACGAGCATAAATACCAAAAAATTATTAACTTTATGTTTTTTTATTTTAATAAAAGACAACTATTTATAAACTTGGAAGTCATGTCGTAAAATGTTAACATAATAATAATACATTGAAACCACCTTTGTAAAATGCAGTGCACAGCAAAGATTTCAATATAAAATTTTAAGGTAAACATATACGTCGTGCCACTCCAAAAGGTCGATAGGTAAATTTTGCTAAAACGTGAAAACGAGAAGGTCTAAAGCAACAACAGTGCGAGACTAATGAATGAATATTCAGGCATTCTTTGTCTATTTTCGACCTGTTAGTTTTCCACACGCTTTAGACCTTCTCCTGCCTTCGTATTAGAAAAAAAAATTAAATTCTTTTGAAGTGCAACGACGTGTAAAGTATTTGTAAAATGGGCTCTAGTTAGGTAAGTTTCCTCTAAAGGGGCTTTCAATAAAACTTTACTTACCTTTAGGTACTTACTATAAATTGTAATTATCTAGTATCTGATATGTAAATTTTATTACCCTGCGATTTCTATTCTCTTAAAAAATTAGACATAAATAATATAATATTACCTGTATTTTATGTAAAGGTATATCCAATTCTAAAAAAGTTTAAAAATAATCCATCTTTTAGGCGCGCAATAAGGGGGAAGATGCGCTTAGTCTCTTCTTCAAAATGAATGAGGCACTGGTGTAAAAAATATTTTTAAATGACCATATTTAAAAACTGAGACATGAGACCAACACCAAATGTTAGTGGCATTGGAACAAACAGTTTGATAAAAAAATAATTAATTTTAAAATTTGCGAATAAAGTAATTTTTTTATATTACTCCCCCAAAAAAAAAACGTTTTAAAAGTAAGTGTATTTTTTTCGTAAATTTAATTAAAGTGCAACAATAAATTCTTAATTTTGCTTAAATATTTACCTTTTTCGATAATTAAAGGCATTTTAAAACTTTGAATAAGAAAATTGTGAAATAAAAAAATATTTAAATATAAAATTTGTTGATAAAATTCGATTTATTTAAAAAAAAAAATCAAAAAGAGGATTCTTTGTTCTTTGTAAATAAATAAAAAATAAATAAATAAAACAAAAAGCTTTTTTTTACCAAAGTGTTTCTCTTGAGGCCATTAGCATCTGGTAAAAATTTGGTGAAGGTCCCATGTCTCAGTTTTAAAATATAATCATTTGAAAGTGGTATCTACGCCAGTGTATTCAGCATTTAAAATATATTAGTGTTACGGAAAATATACTACATAAATTGGGGTTAAGCCCTCCCACCCCCAAAAACCAGCGGCTAGTTGCGCCACTGTCGTCATCTATAAAATGAATGTGTATGTACATGTACCAAGGCACCGTCATTCAGAAATAAAATTCACTCGCTTATAATTTTTTTTTTTAATATACGCATTGTTTTGTTAAAGTGCAAATATTAAAGGTACTTTATAAGATATTTAAAGCATCGTCTGATTATTCTAAATAACTATATACTTTGATAACGCTGATATAGAGACTGCATAGTAAAAAATATTTTATTACGTGTTTTTAATCAATATTGGTTTAGTTACATTTTAATATTTAAATTTTATTTATTGCTGAATTTTGTGTATTTTTTCATAAAAAAAAGTAAGCAATGTCACCTAAATGTTATTTAACTGGCTGTTATAATGTTTTTGGCATATTAAGCATAAGAAGAGTAATGCAAAATATAGGCCAATTATTTTAAATTTGAAGTAAAAATTAAGATAACACAAAAATACCAGTAACTGACTAAGGGTACATCGCAAAAATCCGATTGGACGGATCGCATTGAACCTATACTGTGTATAAAGTATATGCAATAACAAAAAAAGAGCAAAAAAAAACTTCTAACCTTACTTTTTATTTATTTTATTTAATTTTACAAAATAAAGACAAATTAATAACGCAAACCACTAAGAAACATTATCACAATATTTTGGCAAATATTTAAGCTTATTTTATTTCCCACTATTTCGTTTCCACTATCAACTGTCATTTTTCAAATCTTTTCCAAAACCACAAGTATCGTAAAACATAACCTCCGATCGGACTGAACTCAATTCAAATCGCTTGAAAAACAGGATTGACTTATGGTGTTCAATCCAACCTTACTCAATCTAAAACGGGTATATCGCAATTTTTTGTGGGATTAAGTTTTATCCGATCGGTTGAATCGGATTTAGTATAACGTTGTAACCTTAGTCACTGTACAGAAAACGCGATATCACGCGTTGTTACTCATTCATCACGGTTTGAAATTTTGCATATGCAAGTTGGACAAAGTTTAGGTAATTTATTTAAACACCTTTACAAAGGAGAAGTATAAATTAATTATTAGCAAAACATGGCGAATAGCTGATATTTTTGCCTTTGGACTAAATTTTAATAAGAATACTGTAAAAATAAACATATAGTTTTTAAATTACGAAACTACAAACTTTTGTAAAGTTAAAAATCATACACCAGTGCCAAATTTTAGTTTAAAAGTTTGCTAGCCTAAAAGACAATGGACCATTTTCTAGACCTTTTAAGAAGAATGTTTTGATATCTTTTATTAAAACAGCTAAAAAGTATAGTATAGTTATTTACGAATGTTATTTTTAATAACACATCCTACTATATTAAAACATATTTAACTTAAAAGGTTGTTGCTAAAACCTTTTTTGGATTTTCGTATAATTTTTTAGTTAATAAAAAATAATAATAAAGTATACTATAAGAACATTTTTTAAAGCAATATAGCAACTTATAAAACTATTCAATTATGTGCCTACAATTATTTTGTGCTTTATTGTGTTTAAGACAAGCTGACAAATTCTGTATTTATATATAAGTAAGTTGATTCAAAAAGTTTTTATAAATTATAATAATTTACCATATATGTATCCGGTAAAACTTTACGTGATTTGTACCAGTTTACGTAAATTACGGGTATTGTTAAGAATAGCACGAAAAGAAGCTTATTTAAAGAAATAAAATAATATTCAAAATAAAATTGAATCATCTACAAAGTTAATTTTAAGTTCAGATTTTAAGATAAATTAAATTACATTTTATGGTTATTTAAAATTATTTTCCAAATTTTGGGCATATCATACATGTAATAGTTAAAAAAACATGCACATTTGTAATTTTTTTCGTTTTAACTGACTTTTAGCTTTTATAACATATTTAAAAGAATAACCTTTATTAAAAACACTTCTTATTTTTATTCTTTTTGTCGTTTAATACTAATTTTAAGATAAGCAGGCCCCACAGAAACCTAGTGGGATCTTTACTTATACTCTAACTACTAAAAAGTACCAAAGTCAGGTAAAATGAAAAAAAAATCGAATTTGCAACCAAATATATAGTTGCTATTTCAAAGATGTTCAAAATTTTTAAAATAATTTAAAAATATTACGTAAATCATATACATAGGAATTATGTTTGTTTAATTAGGTAAAATGCTGTATATTGTATTACAAAAACCCAATAAATAATATACAAGAATATTTAGTTATAGTACAGTAAACATTATTTTTTTATCAATAAACAAAAATAAAAAACAGTGTGAGCCATAAGATTTCTGACATATGTATAAGAAGCAATATACAATACAGGGTGGCCCAATTGTCCGGGAAGTCCAATATTTATGTTGTTTGATGTATGAGATATCACAAAAAGTTTATTAAAAAGTTGTTGGGCTTTGGGGCTTTTACACGTGCATAGTCCAAAAATAATTTGATGTATACAGATTGTTCCAAAAAAGTTATGACTATGAAGTTATATTTTTAAATTAAAACCTCTATTTTTGTTTACAGAATCGGATTTAGCAAAAACTTTGCCTATAGTACGTAATTTTATTTTGGCACTTGTGGCGATGTTACCATTTACTGAAACTGTCGTTAAAAACATGTTACTCGAAAATTAGGTAAAAACGAAAACAAATTAGTTATTAGTAATACTTAGGTGAGTGTTTTAACACACTAAGGACTACAAAATAAATCCCTGCAAGAAAATTCACAAAAAAGGGTGTTTCTTATAGCATGGCCAATATCGCAATATTTACAATGCTAAATCTCATTTTTTTGTTGAAACACTGTATATTAGGCCTTTTTTAGATTATAGGCACAAAAATAAGGCAAGCGTTTTTTTAGAGATTTCTGTACCAAAAATGTAAGGCTTTTGGAAATTTAAAGTTTTCATTCATAACAATATTTTTTATTGTTTTTTAGTATGAAGCACCCAGTATATTTCTCAACATTGTTAAAATTTCATCGTTTTCTTTTTAAAAATATATGTTATTTTTATAGACTATGGTTATCTCCATATGTAATTGTAATAGTAATGTAATGTAATTTTTATAGACTATGGTTATCTCCAAAAATAAATTAAAAATTAACTCCTAAAAAATCCCTGCATAAGAATTAATAATATTATTTACGAATAAAAATTTGCTTCTTCTAAAGTTACAAAAACGCGGCAACAATGATATTGGACAATTTTTTGCGGGTTGACAAACGCGTTCTTTTAAAATTAAGCATAGCCCATGTTACATTTTGTTTTAAGGGAAAAAATAAATTTTAAGAATATTTACTGGTGTTCCATTAAAAAAACTAAAGTTTTCTTTAATAAAAAAATATTCATTTTTGGCATTATAATCGCTGAAAAACCTACCCAATTTTTATTATTTTAGTGTAGTATGAGATCTAGTGATTTTTTTAATATTATTTCTGTTGTCCTTAGTTTTTAAAACATCTAGCTCAGCGTCAATAATAACTTATTAATTTTGGGTTTTCCCTAATTTTCGGGTATCCTCTTTTTACGAAAGTTTTGGTAAATTATAAATAGGATGGCAAATCCCTACAAACGATACAGATATATATTTTTTTAAATGTCTTTTAAGTATCTTAATTGATATACAAGTTAAAAAACACACACTATGGTTTTAAATCCAAGACGTTTGGAATATGTAAAGATTTGCTCTTATTTTTTTATTGTAAAATTACCTCGTAACGATAGTGGGTAGAGTTACTGGACACCCTGTATATCCTTTTTCTTTTTTGATATTTTTTGAATGTTCTGGTTAATATAAATTATGGCCCACATATTTTAACAGCAAATGCAAAAACTTAATTATAAATAACAAAAACATTGTGCTGATAATTATTAAATAAATAATGTTTAATTTTTAATGTTTTATAATTTTTATATTTTTTAATCTACAATAACTGTAATAATTTAAGCATGTCATATATTTATTTAATGGACGGGATACCTACACTACAAAGCTAACAATATTAACAATTTTAAAATATTTTCTTACTAACAAAAATCCTTTACGATGTGAGATTTATGTACTGCGTAAGTTTAGATTTAATTCGATTTGGTTTAGTATATTTATTTAGTTGATATGGTATTACAAGGTCTCTTCACTATAAAAGTAGGTAGTAGGCACTAGTATAAAATAAAGGCACTGGCTAAACGACCGCCGGCGGTTTTGCTAAATTATAAGAAGAAATAATTTGTTATAACCAGCAGTTTTTACATATTTAATCGATAAAAGCCACCGTTCGGCGGTTTTGCTTATAAAATCTATTAAAAACTGGCGAGAAATAGTTAAAGTTGATTTAACCTTGAAACTTATTTCTTTTGCGTGCCGTAAGCATTTTGTTTTTTATTCTGGTTCTATCGTTTAATATTGCAGTTTAGTTAATATCCCCCTGGGGAAAAATATATTGGAGTGGTATAGCGGGATGAGGTCAGGCACATAAAAACCACTATTGTATTTATTCTAACGTTTCGTGGCTAGATTGCCACTTTATCAAGGGCCTATTATTAAAAAAGACACATTACCAAATCTATTTCGTCCCATGGACCCAATAATTTAAAACACTTAAACACACTTTAAGAAAATATTGTCAGGCAGGAAAGGCAAAGAAATAAACTTTTAGGAGGTCATCGTCAGCATTAAAGCAGCAATTAGATATAACTTAAAATTCTTAAAAAGTGAAAAATTATTTATCTAAAAATAAAATTATGAATAATAAAAAATTAACAATTAGAAAAAATATATAAAACTATATTAAGAATAAAATATAAAAAGAAAAAAAATGATCTATTCGGAATCAAACCCGTGACCTGTCGCATGCATACTTTAATTGGTAATACTTTAGTTTTAATTCTAGAAAACAATCTTCTTGCTGCTAAAATACTTCTGGCTTTTCTTTTTCTAAAAATGTACATACACATTTTTTAACTTATAAAGAGCTTCGACAAAATCTTCGTAGGTGTCAAACGTGTCTTCCCGTTTATTTATTTTTTTGTTGATCAATAATAAAAATACTAATAAACAATAAAACAAATAATTATTAAAGTTAGGTTTACTTTAACTATTATTTGCCGGTTTTCAATAGGTTTCATAGGCAAAACCGCCGGACATCGACTTCTATCGATAAAATAAGTAGAAACCGCCGGTAATAGCAAATTAATTATAATTTTTGGCAGTTTTTATAAACTCGTACGTAGAAATATAAAAAAACTGCGTAACAGCGGTTTTCTTCTTAAAATTAAGCAAAACCGCCGGAAATTGTATATCCAGTGCCTAAAATAAAATAGAAAAGTACTTAGTGCGTAGTTTACATAAAATTAGAATTAAGAAGACTAATTTTAATTTACTTACAGTTTTGTTACAATCTTTAATATAACCACATTGGATTTAAGATTATTTAAAAATTTATAGGTTATAATATGTAATACATTCTTTTTAAAAACTGCTTATTTAAATTTAACTATAAAAATACAAAGAAATTGGGACATTATTGAGATATACTTCTAGTTCCAGACCCCTTGATAGATTTTATGGAAGTATCCAAAAATGACGTAAAAATCTTTGTTTTATGTTTAGGATAGATAGACATACGTCAGCAAATAATGCAACACGTTATTTTCTATCATCCGATACTGACTTTGATAATTGCAAACTATGTAAATGTTGGGTACTAATTATTGGTACTTGCTTTATTTAAACCAAAAACGCCGTGTTTTTCGTGCAGTAATAATATTAAAAAATATATATGTATAAAAAGAAATTTTATCACCAAGATAATAATATACGGTGTATCCCCGGATGAATTAAACTATTTATACCTGTATTTTTTTGTTTCGAAAAACTCCCTTATCAAAATATTTGCTTTGTGCAAATGCTAAAAATATAATAAAAATAACCTATAATATAGAGGGTGGCTTGCAATTCCAAAAATTTTTCTTTAAAGAACAGCAAAATCAAAGAAATATATTTTTTAAAACTAATTAATTTAAAAGAATAAATAAGCAACTTAAATATATTTTTTTGCTATAAAATGGCGATACTTTAAAAATTACTCAAGTATCTGATTTAAATAGTCATATTTCTAAAACTAATAAGTTAGATGTACTAAATCTGGGATTTTTTTAAAAACTGTTTTAACGGTAATATTGGTGAGACAGGATATAACAAAAAGAATATTTTTATTTAACATAACACCCCACTAAAAAAACCTTAAAAAACTTTAAGAAAATACAAAATTAAAACTACTAGAGTTCATTTTCATATTTTGGCAAAAGGGTCCGACTTCGAAAGAAAAGGGCTCTTTCGCCAAAATGTGAAAATGAACGAGAGTAATTTTAAAAGGCAATACACTTGAAAGCTAAATTATTTGATTATTTTGATGCACGAGTGTAATTTAAAAAGAAAATTACTTGAAGAAAGTGAAATTATTAAATAAACAAATAATAATGATACTGATGATGATAACTCTTCAGATTCAGTGCCAAAACGAGATATTTTTATACAAAAATGTTTACAAAATTTATAAAATGCCAAACGTGGTTGTCAAATTCAACAATTAAAAATATGACAGTGAAATTTTTGATTACTACTATGCAATTATCGCTGTAATCAAGCGATAATTGTCGAGTAAACAAATGCGTTAGTGTAATTTTCAGTTTAAGTTTTATGAAAATATACCAAATGATTTAAAATTTAAAAGGGGGCGACAAACCTTACTGTATTTTTAATTTTAAATTAAACCTTATACACTTTATAATTTCGCCTATATTTTTATTATTATTATTATTTAATAACCAGAACTAAGAGAAAATTGATCAAACGTTTTAAAAATATTTTTTTACATATTTCAGCTAAACACAATTAAATTTATTTTCTATTTTATTAACAAGGGTCGTCAACAGGGCCAAACCAAAATTGATAACAAAGGTTAAAAAATGCTTTGTTACTGTCAGGAGCGCCCTCGATTACTTCAAGAATTAACACCCAAACCAAAAAAGAGAACACTGCTTATTGACAATGACGAAATATGGTATAATAATATGCAGGGTTCCTAAATAAAAAAATATGTACTTTTTCTTCTACCCTGTATATTACTACCAGTATCACCATTAAAAAGACCTTTAAAAGAGCTTTAAGAAAACACCACATCAGGTACTTTATTAGTTCCGGAAATATGGCCATCCAAATCAGGTATTTAGGTAATTTTTAAAGTACCGCCATTTTGTAATAGGTGAAGATATTGACTTCATATTCTAGGGTTATAAACTACTCGTCACTCGACCCGCCTTCTCATTTAAGAATTTTGGGGTGGTGGCCCTGGTTGTTAGGGGTTAAAGGGGCGCCGTCCAATTTTTTGTAAAAACGTTCCCCCTCAATAAATATCTTGACGTGTTTCGGCGATTTTCTCAAATCTGTCTCGTTTCGAAGGTAACTTGAGTGGAAAGTTTTTAAAGGAACACCCTGTATATATATATATATATATATATATATATATATATATATATATATATATATATATATATATATATATATATTATAAAGATTTCCAGGACGTTTAAATTTATAGCCTGTCCTGTCTATTTAAGACCAGTGTTGACTAATTTACTTGTCAGTTTATGAAATGTATAGAAAAATGATTTAAATACACTTTAGAATTAACTATAAATAAAAAGTTTACTTTTATTTATTATAACAATAAAAATGTGTAGTGGGTTTTTAATGTCATTTTTGGATACCTCTAATTATGCAAATAAATGAGGTTTTGAGAACGAGAACCAGACTGGATCATCCAACAGAAAAAAACTTAAACACTTATTTTTAATAGAATAAAATCTATATTTATAAACTAAAAAATTTGATGCTATTAAAAATAAAAGTTAACGCGCTTTTTGATTTGGGAGCTGGTTCAATCAGGTTCTTAGCTCTTTATATAATAATGGGACACAGGTAATCGTTTTATAAGGTTTTTTTCTTGGTTAAACTTTTTGAGGCGTTTTCTTCAATACCAAATATGGGAGTATGTTATTATTATTTTTTTAATGATGTTACATTCAAATTATATTTTAAGATTCGACAACTTATATTTTTATAAACAAATCGTACAAATTTAATAGAGTTAACTAGATCTACACAGTATTGCAATATATTGATATGTATATTTATCACAAATAGTAAAGTGTGGAATATAAAAGGTTCAATCGCTCAGATACGCTTTTTCTACTAGGTGTAAATATTTTAAACTACAAATGTATTATTACTAAACAAAAAAATATTTTGATATGTATATGGAGGTTTCTCTAACCCAAACTATTAACTAAGGTTACATTATTAAATGGCATCTTTTGTATACCTATATTCATAGAACTATTTACGATTTTGAGCATTTCTTTACCTATAGGATTAAATTCAAATACTATAAGGTGCTTTAAACTTAAAAACAAAAGTTTATTTGTAATAGTTTTACCTAATTTGTTTTACCGATTTATGTACCAAATCCAAGTAGCTTATTTACTAAGTATAATTAAACAAGAGATTTAAAATTATCAATAAAAAATCGAATAAAGATCATTCGGATAATCAATAAAAACACATTAGTTTTATAACACTATACCTGAAGAGGCCATGTAAATAAAAATATATATATGTTTTTTTATTTTAAAGATATTGAAGAATTTGTATATAATATTATTTATTTTTTATTAAACCTTTAATATGTATTTTTTTTTAAATAGGATTAAGGTTAAATTTAAGAAATAAAGGCCCTAAAAGGCTTCTTCTTATAAAATGATGATTGTGTAAATCTACTATGAAAAAAAAAAAGATTTATATCGGATTTATTGAATCTAATTCAGCTAAAATAATTCATAAATAATATATTTATTTTGGCCTTTGCAAAAGTAACTTTTGCCTATTACACAACAACTTATAAAAATAATGGGGCAATTAGTTTGGATAATATTGCTATTAAAAATATAAAAAGGCGTATCTTAAGTTTTGGTTAAGTGGAGACCTTTTTTGGCAATAAATGTTCTTTACCCTAAAATAAATTAAAAAGACATTTTGAACCTATATTAAAATTTTATTGTTGTGTAGCTGTAAAGTTTGTAAATTATATTTTAAATCTTTAAATTTTTATAATCCTTTTTAAAGAAATGTGTCATTATGACGTAAAAGACAACGGCTCTTTTAAATATAAAGTTTTACAATAATAGTCTATGATTCGGCATTAAGAAAATAATCCCCTTATCTGTTAATTCAATGAAATAATGTTTTCTAGACAGATTTAAATGTAGTGAATGCAAGTGAACAACATCTGCCAGCATAGGTCTGCTACAATTAATAATAAATAAAATTAATTAGTAGTTAATTTATTTATAATTGTTACCTTTACATGTTAACTGCATAAATCAAAAATCAGCGGTAAAATAGCTTAGTTGGTTAGGTAGCAGCCCGATTTTATTCAATTAAATATGGTAAACATAATTTTGATAATAGACAAGGAAAGAAAAATAGAAAAAAATGTTACCCAGTGCGAGATACGAACCCAGAGTATCGACACTCACTACATTAAAATCTGCCAAGAAAATATTATTTCATTTAATTAAGACTATAAGACTCTTTTGTATTTTTAACACCTATAATACAAATTCTTCGTAATTATATATATATATATATATATATAACGGGTCCAAGATAAGGAGGGCCAGTATGGGCATCTTGGAAATGGTAAGAGATATCAAGTCAGTTAAATAAGAACAAAGTTTAGGTTTTATGTACCTAATAATAATAATATTATGTTTAAAAAGTTTTAATATTCCAAGTATTTCCGGAGATATCCGGAAAAAAAAACGAAAAAAAAAATTTGTTTTATTTTTTCCTGTTCTTATTTAAAATCGGATTTTAAATAGACCATCATCAACTTTATTATTTTAAATACGGCCCTAATAAATTATTTTAACAAACCAAGCAAAATTAAACAAAAACCCCCAACAGCGAACTCACATTTTAAAAGTACAATCCTGATATTTTATTATCGAAATTTTAAAGCCAATTTTTATTTCAAATTCACATTATGGTTTTACCATAATACGGCCCTGTATTTTTCAAAATTTGGTTAAAATAGTAAGTTCCTTTTTTAAACAATACATTAGTTTAGTAAAAAAATAATAACCTAAAAATGCACAAATAAATGATGAAACAAATAATTTACTTTTGTAAATCCTACAACAAGCAATACATCCATAATAATTTTTAACTATTGTTTATCCAAAATATCAGAAAAGCCTTAGAAACAAACAATTAGGTTAGTAGTAGATAATTTGTTTTTTTTTTGACATTGTCTGATGAAAAGTTTCTTAATCTGCGCAAATACGAAACAACTTAAATGGCTTTTATGTATACCGTCATAACATCAATGTTAAGAAAAACAAATTATCGACAGCCGACAACTATTTGTTTTTAAAGCTTTTCTGTCATTTTAGATAAACTAAAGTTAAAAAGTATTAAAGATGTTCTGCTTGTTGTTAGATTTACCCGAGTAAAAAAAAGCTAACACAAGTTTCGTATAAAAATTGTTATTTTAAAAGTAAATTACTTATTTGATAATTTATTATTTGTACATGTCTAGGTTATAATTTTTTACTTTATTTATGTATTGTTTTAAAATGAAGAGCTTACTATTTTTTTCTAATTCTACAGGGCCGGATTACAGTGAAACCATAACGTGAATTTAAAATAAAATTGGCTTTGAAATTTCGATATTAAAATATTAGGACTGTCTTTAAAAAGTGTGAATTAGTAATGTTGGGGATTTTTGTTAAATTCTGCTTGGTTCATTTAAGTTACTTATGAACCTAAAATGTGGAGTAATTTTTTTAAATTTCTAAACATACAGGTTCGTATTGGGATTAAACACCAATGTGTAATACATCATTGAATTTGTAATAAAACCGGCTTTTAAATTTTATTATTTGAATATTAGGGCCGTACTCTAAAAACTAAAGTTGATGATGGTCCTACGAAAACGAAAGGTTGCAGTTCAAATAAAAAAACACCATTGGGTAAAAAGTGCAAATAATTTTAAAATCCGATTTTAAATAAGACCAAGAAAAAAATTAATTAGGTTTATGATTTTTAGAATTTTCGGGATATTTCCGGAAATACTAAAAACTTTTTAAACAGCATATTATTAGACACATAAAACCTCAACTTTATTCTTATTTAACCCACTTCGTATCTCTTACCATTTCTGAGATGCCCATATGGGCCCTCCTTATCTTGGACATGTATATACAGGGTGTTTCCTAATTGCGGTAAGAAAATTTAAGGGCGTTTTTCTAAGTCAATTTATAAAGAAAAATTATTATAAATCCAGTTACGGAAAAGTTTTGTTTATAAGATACAGGGTGTTAAACTATACAAATAAAATTGGGTCTTTATTATTATCTTAAAAATGCCTTATCCGATTTTATTAAATATTATTTGGGGCATTTGTTAAAATAGAAAGCTTAGCCCTAAAATAATTTTAGTTAGAAAGACCAGTGACGGCGTGTAACGTATCTCAAATAATATTATTGACAAAAAATATGCGCTACAAACTTTTTGCAACTTTTATATTTTTTGGATAAAACACCTAAAAAATTTAACTTTTTTTAAAAATATTTTTACAAAGCTTGCTTGGTTTTTCAGAAAAAAAATTCGCTAAACTGCATATTCCTGGAATATACAAACAGACATTAAAAATTAAGCGTTGTAACTTCCTACTACCAAATATGTAACAAGAACAACAGATACTTAATTAGGTAACGTTTATATCTATTTTAACAAATATTAGTAAAAAAGTGTTTTAAATTTTTTAGGTTTTTTGAAAAGTTTAACAGCCTGTATCTTGAAAAATAAACATTTAAGGACCCATGTAAAGGAACTTTTTTATAAAAACGGCACCGAAATACGCCTAAATTACCTTACCGCAATTGGAAAACACTGTATATAGGTATATATAAATGGAATAATTTTATGACTCTACAACTAATTCTTGTTTATTTTGCAATATATTTTAAAAAACACACTTTAATATAATATTTAATAACATATTAGATTAAACTTATTTGTACAAATAAGAACCAAATGTTCATTACAACTTTCTCATATTTTTTTTTAAGTTTGGCTAATAAATTTATTATTTAGTATTTTTACATTTCTTCGCAATTGTTGTTAAGCAACAATTTGTTGGTAGCTGCTAAACTAATATTCCCTAAACATTTAAACACTTATTAGCTTTTAGAACAGTTAAAAATGTTTTGGATAAGTCTTGCTTTAATTCCTTATTTATTCTAACCTGATGCCAAGATGCCAAAAACTCACATTAAGGAAGACATTTCCAGATTTCTACATTAAAAGCAATATAAAATAAATATAAAGGTGACCCGCAATAAATGTTTTTTAAATGATTTACTCGTCCAGCAAAAGTTCTTGTTATTAAAAACTGTATAGTTAGTATAGTATAAACTGTTTGGTTGCTGCGCTTTTAGAAGTTTTTTTTAACCGTATTATATATATAAAAAGAACTTTTAATTTTAAATACTTAGCGGTATTTAAAATTTTTCTATTAATCCCAAGGCATTAATTATAACTTCAGATCCATCCATTTAATGTTTTTTTAACCATATTTAATAAATGTTTATTATCTTCCAATTTTTAACTTTTTGATCCTTTTCTTCTCGGTTTTTAAAACGAATTTTAAGTTGGTAAAGTAAAAAAAATACCTACCTACTTAATTTTTAAAATCACATTAAATTGGGCAGATTTATGGAAGATTCTAAATTTCAAAAATTTTGTCTCTATTAGTTTCTTAGATATGACCTAGTACACATTCGGCAGAATTAGGTCGAATACTAAAAATCAGTTTTTAAATACGAATAGCGTAAAATAAAAAGTATTGGAATACTGAATATTTAAATATTTTTAAAAAATTAAGGAAAAAAGTATTGAAATACTGACATTGACTTCACGGCATTCCAATATTTACCAGTTTGGTATTCGAATACAGATAATCTCGGTATTCGAAGACTTTCAAACCCTGTATTCGCATACTCAAAAAATGTATTCGTCGCATATTGAAAAAGTATTCGAATACCACCATTCAAAAACCGTATTCCAAGACAAAATCGTGAATACTGACCAAAAAGTTTTCTGCCGAATACCGAATAACAAACATACAGATCCATTCGAATGCTATTTAAATACAAGCCCAATGTATTTTGAATACGATTCAGAATACTGAGTATTCGAATCCTACCCAACTCTGACATTTGGGAATAAGTTAGCGTGTATTTCTGCGATTTTAGGTATGTTTAATTAAACGATAATATAAACACTGTTGCCGGATTGCATTAAAAATGCGGTGTTGTCATATCTCGGCAACTGGTAAAGATTAAAATTTAATTATTAATAATTTCAGTAAAAATCAGCAAACCATTTACCAAACCTATTGCGGGCTTCCTCTCTAATAGAACAGTGAGTTCCCTATAAATGTATCTAAAGGTCTGAGCAATGCCTTTGAAACGACAGTCTGTGACTAATGTAGTCTATGTTAACAGTAACAATAATAGTCAACAAATATATATACAAAGTGGGATATTTTCAACTAGAGCAAGTGTTTCAAAGACACCCTAATATTAAGCTAAGTGATATGTATTTATCAGTCTCATTGTCACGAAATTGTCAGGTATTTTTGAATTTGTTTGACAATACTTAAAAGGAGGATTATACCTATCTTGTTATAGTTTGATATATAATTCCGACATGCCGAAGCTGTTTCAATGGGTACAATTTCAACTTCTGCCATTTTAAAAACTGATAATAAAACATGAGATAAAAATTCCGGATGTCTACTGTTGATTCGATCGCTGATCAGTTCGAGGAATTCCGCACACTCCTCCTAAAATTAAATAAAGAAAATAAGTTTTCCGTAAATAAACTAAGTTTATTATTTTTAAAGTATTTTAGTTTTAACGTAAAACCTTAATTTTTAAAAAAAATAGAGCTATGGTCACTAAAACAACAGGATGGTTCCTAACTACGGTGCGCAACTATACAGGTAATGTCAGCTCTCTAGAAAGTTGCCATAAATATGTCCGAAATTGCTTCGCTTTTAGGGTACACGATGTTATTTTTTAAAAAAGTCAGTATTTTATAAATATTGTAAATACCCTTAAACCGATTTGGTCAAAACTTACTACACATGTTTATTATAATAGGGCATTTGTAAAGCTCTAACTAGATTAAGGTCATTGGATACAGCGGCTCCTTAGTCGGCACCACAGCATTTACAGCTTATATGTATTATTAAGAAAACAAGGACTGCACTGACATTTTTGTTGTTTTTGTATATTTTTTTATTAGGCAAATACTATATTTTTTGGAACTTGTATTTATTTTTTATTTATTATCTGGAATTTGGATCTGTTTTGAAAAAAATAAATAAATAAAGCCACTTAAAATCATATTAAAAATTATCCATTAACAATATAAAATAGGGTCCAAAAATTAAAAATTACCCGTTTTTAACCTAGTACATAATATTTGTAATATAACTACTTTTTGTTATTATTATTTTTTTTTATTGCGTAAAATTAAAACTTTTAAGAATTAATTAGTGGCTAATTTTTTTTAAGAAAAAAAAGGTAAGTACGAGGAAAACACAAAAGCTCAAAATGTGGCACTTTTAATGGCTTAATTGAGCAATAATATAAATACTTTAAAAAATGTCAGTGGCTTACTTTTGTTTTTAAATATTGGCAGTGATGCCCAAGAACGTCGTTGGACATAAACAGAAATTTTAATCTAGTTGGGGCTACCAAAGCCTCTTGTAACTTTAAACAACTATGCCAAATCTAATTATTAAATCGGTTTACAAATACCTAGGATATTAATAATACATATATTTATTGACTTTTTAACTTTAAAGAACCGTATCTTGAAAACAAAAACTCCGTACATAGGTTCACAGATTTTTTTTTAATGAAATTATTTAGAACATGTTTCTTTTAAATTTTCCACAAAAATCTTATATAAAATCATTTCAATAACCTAAAATTAAAGACGAAAAAAGTCACAATTTGCCAGTTTCCGCAATTTACTGAAGATTAATAAGTGCTTAAGCAAAATAGATTCGTGTTTAGGATGTAAACATTTACCGGACACACAAAGTTGCAAATTTTCTTCGTTTTTTTTTGAGAGTGGAAAAAAGTTATAACCTATTAGCTACATTTTAAAAAGACATCCTGTTTAAAAGGTAAAATTACATTAAAAATTATTTACATAAACCATATCTAAATTAATTTTTTTGGGTAGTGTAAATTTTAAAATAAAATTCTTTTCGATAAGAAATATAAATTATTGCTATCAATTACATATCAAAAACCGTCATCAATATCACAAAGTGGTGTATCTCTTTTTTTTAATTTCACAAAAGGGCTTTTTGGGTGTTTTTTTAAGCGGCATTTTTCTTAGGAAAAATAAAATAAGGATATTTTTATTTTTCCATAACATTTAAGCTATTAAAATCTAGCTTCCACAAATTTTCGGTATTAAAAAGCAACCTTTTTTAAACAATAATATTGGCTCTGGTCAATTTTCACAATTTTTTTAGATACGCCACTTCGTGATATTGCCGACGAAACTTGCACTATTACCATTGTACTAGTTTTTGTTGGATAATAAAAATTGTCCTCAACAATAGCAAACTTATAATAATACATAAAAGTTTAGTATATTTAATGATTAATAAAATAAAATTACTAATGACTTTAATAGTATAATTTTCATTGTTAGGGAAAATTTCCTATTGCTAGGTATTAAATTGCAGTGTAAAATTCTGCTAGTAGTACTTTTATTCTAGTTATAATCAAATGATTTTTCTTATATATTTTTTTTATTTATTTCTTATTGTTTATAACTTTTTCCAAGATATGGGGTTACGCTTGAGTAAAGAAAAATACCAAATTTTCTTTTTATCTTTGGTCAGTTCACGAAGGCTAAGAGCCCGAATACTAAAGTTTCGTGGGTGTTGTAAATATTTATGTCATTTCTTGGTTACCTAAATTATCTAATTGTCTAAAAAATTACCTTTTCTTTTTCCAAAATTTCCACCGGTGTAAGTTTACCTATTTCGATTTCATCAGACAATTTTCCAGCTATTATAACATTTTCTCTTGTTGAATTAAAAAATTCAAGGTTGCATAGAGTCTGAAAAAATATATACAGGGTGAATAATAACCTATACCCATAAACTTGGCAAATTATTGTTAGGGACTAACATTGACCAATAATAAAAAAAAATAGCAACATACAAGAAGAAAATAATAAGCCAATTACTCTTGTAACAAAAAATAGTTTACGATCTCCTTTGCTATTATTAGTTAATATTAATGCTCGAAATTTACGTACATAAGTTAAAATATTTACAAACTTTTGTTTTTACTAATGGTCATTGTTTGTCCTGTAATACTTAACAGGGTGTCTTATAAGTTATTTGACAAACTTTAGGGGCTTATTCTACAATAAAAAATAAGGAAAAACTTCATATAAACATATGATCTACACGTCTTAGTTTCTGAACTACAGGTAATAGTTTTTTTAACCATTGATTTTTATTATAGATTTTGTACCAATTAAGATATTTTAAGAACATTTGGGGAACACTATGCACCAAAAGACATGTTTTGGCATACAAGAACAAACATTACCAGTGTCGTCTATAAAAGGTTTAGAGAAAATATTTTTTTTTAATAAAAAAAAATACCCCACCGCATTTTTTTTAAATAAAAATATGTTTTCATTTAATTTGAAACAAATTTATTGTCTTGACTTTGTTTTATATGATGCACGGTTTTCGCGTAAATAAATTAATAGCATTTTTCGGCATGGTAATTGCCTATTGATAATATCAAATTCTACAGTAATTAATCACCTTTGTTATTTATGATTTAATAAAATAAGAATTTGATCTTGCCGAAAAATGTTTTTTTATTTACGCGAAGACCATGCAGCAAATAAAAGAAAGTCAAGAGATCAAATTTATTTCAAAGTAAATAATAATTTTAAAATGTATTTTTAATAAAAAAATGCAGTAGCCTATCATTTTTTTATAAAAAAATATTTACCCTAAACCAGTCGTCGACGACACTGGTAATTTTTTTTTCTTGTATGCCAAAAAATATCTTTAGGTGCGTAGAAGACGTCTCACTAATTTTTAAAAATATCTGAATCGGTTTAAAAGTTATTATAAAAAACAAACAAACCCTTTTTTTTAATTTTAAATACCCTGTAATTCAAAAACGTTTGGGACATTATGTTTGAATGAAGTTTTTTTCCATTTTTTATTGTAGAATAACCCCTTAAAGTTTGTTGAATAAGTTGTGAAACACCCTGTATAGGAATAAAATATTCCTAAAACTTTTATGACAAACTAACTTTTCGATGTAAAATTAAATAATTATAATTGACTTGTATATTTAGTACACATCGTAAATCATTTGTACGGGGTTTTTTTATGGTTAAAGGTAAAGCTAGAATCACGTTATAAAATAATTAGCGTTAAATATTTAATAAACCGTCGGTTGCCATGGCAATATAACGAGTTGATGGCTTAGTTTGGGTACTTAAACCTATTTGCACATTACCATAGTCTTGGTTTTTGTTTTTTTTTATTATTGTCTTTGGCAGCTTATTTTTGTCATCAGGTGTAAAAAGGCCGAACTTACATTGTTTTTGTAATAATTAGGATATTTTTTTACACACTAGTTGTTGGTTGGTTATACAAAATTGGAGTTTGTAAACTTTAAAAGTATAGTGTTTTGTGTTTTTAACACTGTGCGAATATTTAATAAACCGGGAATGTATAGTAAAAACAAATTTGTAATAGGCCTATTTTGATGGGGTGTTAAATTTTTAAAGGAATAATTGGTTTATGTATTTTTAGCACTCCGTAAAAGTGTGCTGTTTTACTATTGCTTGTTGTTAGTTTAAATCTTTTGTTATCTGTAAAGTAGTTTTTATGTTTTTTTTTTACATTATATTATAAATTTGTCGTTCAATACATTCAGTGTTTATTTTTGTAAAATTACTGTCATTTAAAAGAGACATTATTTTTTTATCATATGTATTACAATCTATTATAACTGTTGCATTTCCTTTATCTACAGATTTTTTTTATAGTATTGTCTCTTTTTAGTGATTGTTATGCTTTTTGTTCAATGTGTGTTAGATTTTGGGAATGTATCGTAAAAATAAATTTGTAATGGGTCTATTCTGATTGGGTCTTAAACTTTGATTTTTCTTGTCAACACGCATTGGATAACAATCATGAGAATAAACTGGAATTTTTAAGTTTTTAGCAAAGAAAACTTGTTATAAAAAACGCAAAATAAAAGAAAGTGCGTATATATTACTAAATGAAGATAACTGGGTAGCATCAATTTTAGTTAATTTGAATAACACCTGGGTACCTTTGCTTGATAGTGAAGTATCTTCAGAAAAACTAGAAATTAACTAACTCATCACCTTTTTGTCTTAAAAATAATAAATACACCGGTTACTTATGTCAGTCATGACACAAATGTTAAACTATTTTTATAGTTTGCAAAACCAAAAAGCTTAAAATTTTAATAATTAAGTTAGTTTTTATTTTTATTCTTTTACTTCATTTAAACATGACAATGGTGGCAGACTTGCCATCGAAACGTCGTTTTTTAAATAGAATTTTTTGGGTTTTTGGGGGTTTTTCTTTATTTTGTTTCAGGCAAACGGCCAGTTTATAGGGATCAATAGGGCTGACCAGGGTCATTTCGTATACCCTGGGACCAGGATCGAAGCAGTCCCATTCTTTCTAGATAGATTTTGGCATGTACCCAATAAAAAGACCATTGAATAAATGCATCCGCCTAACCAATATAGAGCATATCTTTAATAAAAGATTTACTATCGGGAAAGTAAAATTAATAGTATAGGAGGTAACAACGTTTTTAAAAAAGAATTTTAGGTCTGCTGATTTTTCGATATGTTGTTCTCCTTTCTCTTCTGGATAGACCCTGGGCTATCTGGCGGGCGATAGTGATTGCGTTTATTAGTTCGCATCCTACCTTTACAGGTAATAATTCAAGGTTTTGAAAACATTTTAGAAAACCTTATTTTTAATTTCTTGTCTAAAATAAGTTTACCAAACAAAATTTTTTTATTGCCAGACACTTTTAGCATTGCTAATTATACAGTCGTTCCACGTCTAACTTCCAAACCGTTCGGTATATTTTGATGGAATTTGGAACGATAATATATGACCAAGGTCTGCATTTTTTGACATATCAATGACAGCTCTAAATGTCTAGGTGACAGATTTAAATATTAAGGTCACAGCTGGGCGCCAACGCAACCGTTACCGCCTGCCAGACAGCCGGGGATCTACCCGAAAAAGGAGAAAGAACAACATAATAAAAAATCAGCTAACCTAAAATTCTTTTTTTCCCGACGTTGCTAAAATTTTAAAAAAGATTAACTGCTTTTAAAATGATTCCAATTAAAAATGTATGATTGGTAACACCCTAAACTTTATTAAAAAAGCAATTTAAAAGTGTACTTGTAACAAAAACAAAATATTATTATTTGTAAAAATACAAACGTAATGTATTTGCCCATATAAATCAATTTTAATTATATTAACTTATTTTTGCTAAAATTTGAAAAAAGAAAATGTATGTGGTACCTAACTAAATTTAGTAATTCGTTTTTAGAGAACGCTTGCTTGGTAAATTTATGTATACAGAATTTTCCAGAAAGGAGCGACGACTATCAAATTTGTTTCTTTTTTCTTTTAAAAAACACCTAATTTTTTATTACATTTGTAAATTTTGCATCGTATTTATATTAGGTCTAATATACCATGTCGTATACGTAAAGTCAATAGGTATCAAGAAAAACTATAAAATATATGAAGACACCCCAGCTTAAAAAGTTTTTTTTTCTTAAACAAGTAAATCCTTATTTTAGGTTGCGTTTTTTTGTAAATTTATGTATACAGATTGGCCCAAAAATAACCCATGACAACCAACTTTATTTAAAAAAATGCATATTTTTTAAAGAAAAATGCATATTTTTATAATTGTTCTAAACTATTAATTAAATTTTACCTATACCTTTATTCCATACCAGTAACGGAACCGTAAATTACCACATATTTATAATTATTTTTTATATTATACAGTGTGTCCTAGGATAGGTGTTACAAGAGGATAAACAAACCAAAAATTTGAGCATTTTTTAACGTCCTTTTGGGAAAACTGTAAAAAATTAAATTTATGTTAAAATTTAAATTTTTAAAATTAAAGTAAAAAAATATATATTTTTGTCAATTTTTTGCATTGCTCTTTAACACATTTTAAAATAATTCTCTTCGATCAGCGTATTTTAAGAAAATAATTAAAATTAATAAATTTTCTTTTAAATATTGAATCCTTTTTTTCTATATTTAAATTATAATGCGTAATGTCAAAAATTGAAAACAACATTTTTTCTACTTTTACGATTTAACTTTAAATTTTGACATAAAATTTAATTTTTCACCACATTTATTTTTACTACTTTTATCTTATTTTGTTTTATTTTAAAAAATAGAAGTAGTTAACTTTTAAGCATTTTTTTATTTCTAAGTTATAACTCGCCCTGTTTAATACAAATCGGCGTAAAATTTTGTATTTCTTAATGTTGGACCATACGAACAGTTTTTCCATAATTACGTTTTAAAATTCAAAATTTTTGGTTTATTTGTCTGTTTGTAACACCTTTTCTGGGACACAGTGTATTACTTTACCATAAAAAGCCTGCAGCCACATATAAGGATTAACGTGTCCAAGCGTTTGGCATAAAAAATCTCTTAAATGTTTTAATATTTGTTTTTACATATAAGTGTTTTTACAAACTAAAAGAAAAAGGTGCAATTATTGTTAACTTTATAGGTGTGGAACATGGTAAGTAAAACAAAGTTTGGAATTGATGCAGAACCCAAAAAAAAGTGTTTCTAGTAAAAAATAAAGTTGGGTTTAATGTATATTTCTGAAGCACCCTGAATATATAAATTTATCATAAAAAGGCGCTGCTAAATATAAACATGAAAATGTTTAATCTTTTATGTTTAAAAATTATTACTTGAATTTAAAATAAGGTTGTTGCAATTAAAAAAAAACATTATCAATAACTATTGACTTTAGGTGCGGGATATGATATTTGTATTGGCCTTTTTAAGGTATTACAAAGTATTGTCAGAAAAATTAAAGGGCAGATTCTACATGGTACAGTGGTATGCAAGTAAGGGGGTTTTTTCTTCTTTAAAAAAAAACGAATAGTGTATTTCCGAACCCAAATTTACAAACTATTTTTTTTTCACATTCTTAATAGTAGAATCAGCCCTTAAATTTTCTTAACAACATTTTGTAACACCCTGTATATGTTAAGACAAACTCAAGCCACCACTAAAAATACCTTGACTTTCTTATACATTTTTATCATCGTTTTTGACTATATTTTGGTTACCATTTTTTAAACTTTATACAATAAATTATTTCATACAAAAACAGGCATAAAATAAATAAACGGAACCACAATATTCTAACTTACCCCGTTTGTTTTTTCCGCCTCTTCTTTTATTAAATTTTGCAAGACCCGTACAATATCCTGGATAACAACTAAATGTGTTGTGTGATTTTTATTCAATTCCCTTTCGTCGACTTCGCTATACCCCAAGAAGAGGAAAACACCATGAGGCAGGGTGTAATCTGTAGGTGATGGTTTCATGCAGATAAACCTTCCTGAATAGCATAGACATCGTCCCCTAAAAGCCTGGTATGCTGGGGCGGCGTGATTGTAAAATGCAAATTCCGTTCTGCAAGGCATCCTATCGATACATATCGTTCGACAGGATAGTTTCTCTCCTATCTCGCATTCGCACACGTCAGAACATTCAAATTCGTCTTCATGGTAAATCTAAACAAAACAAATATATATAAAGTGGTTTTATATCTGGGTAAAAATATGCAGTTTGTCTTAAATGAGTAATGCATTGCATTTAGATTAACATAACGTTTAAAGGTCTGGCCACACATAACCGCACCGAGCCCGATTTCACGATGATAGAGAAAAGTAGGGCAAATTAATTCTGAAAAACTTAAAAGCACTTTTTATGCCCTTAAAAATATTATCAATAAAAAAAATGATTTAATAACTATTAAAAAGTGTAAAGTTAATTTTATTGTTACATTTTGTAATTATTATGTAACAACATATTATGCAGTACTCGATATGGTTAGGACATTGTTTGCGAAAACATAGGTAAAATTGCCGAAAAATGCTGTGAGTGGCAAACTTTAAAAAATCGTTTCTCGAACACTATAAACACTAAAGACTTCTACTTAGCGTCATTTTGTAAAGAAAGGATAAAAGTTTCTTTTTTTTTAACCTGCCTCATACCTAAACCCCTATGGAAAAAAGTTGTAGGGCAAAATACAAAAATATAAAAAACGCGTTCTTTCGCGTTTTTTTGGTTCGCTTTTAAGCATATTTTTGTCAAAAATAACTTTTTTTTAATTCGGCAAACGTTATTCGATGGAAAATTGATTTCCTACAACTTTTTGTTGACGACTACCTGAAAAAAGTGCGCAATTTTCGACCTTACCTCAAAATACAGAAAAGAGGCTGTATTCACCCTATTCTCAAAAACGCACCCCTTCAAATGATAGCACTCTGGGGTTTTTTAATAGTTGGGGGTCGATTAACCATATGAAATAATAAAACCCCTTTAACGTTGTAGTTCCTTTTTAAAGTACATAATCAATAGCCTATTATATATTCATTAACAAATAAAAGTGAAAATAAAATTTGGTTATAGTTATAATACTAATCTAAATCAACCATTTATTGGTAATTATGTATACAGGATACTTTTACACGTCAATTACTAGTTAAAAGGTATTTTCAATAGGAAGTAGTTAAAATACAAAAAAAATAGTAAAAAACATTTTTTATACACATTAAAAGAAAGTCTTTAAAATATAACATAATACACTTTAAAACTAAACATACATTTAACAAAATTCTGTATGCATTTGGGCAAGGGACCAAGTCGCTAGGAAGATCCTGAAGAGAGTTTAAATATTTACATATTGTTTGTGATAAACTATGGTAGCAGGTTTACAGTCCAAGGAGGATTAGCAGATATAACTAAAGTTAAAGGTATTGTTTAAGTACTCATCAGAGGAGTAGAATGCATGCTTGAGGAGATATCCCTTGACTGCATTTTTAAAAGCTATTTATTAAGATCTCTTATGGACTGAGAAAAAGCATTGAAGAAAGTAATAGCAAAATAATTGGTGCCTCCCCTGGATCTAGCAAGTCGGTGATAATTATGTACAATATTTGAGTTGTTACGTGTGTTGTGATCGTGGACCTTTTGATGACTCAGGTACAGATAAATGTTTTGTTTTATAAACAGAATTGTAAAATGTACAGGCAGGGGAAAGTATGAATTTTCAGACGGACAAAGTTCTCCCTACAATCATCTCTGTAACTGATTCCAGACATTACTCAAATGCATTTTCTTGGCAAAGAGAAAGGCAATCAAGGCATAAGATATTCTGGATCCAAAGCAGGCAAGATATGCACATAATAATGTGTCTATGGTCACAAAATTGGATAGGTTCCTTATTAAGTAGATGGCTTGAGATAACCTTTTGGTGAGGTTTTTAACATGCGCCTCCCAGGTAAGTCCAGGGTCCAGTGTGACCCCCAGAAAAACAACTTCGTTACACAGGTCTGCTTGGAGGTGGTTTTGTCCATGTCTTAGAGAAAAGTTAATGTTTTGTGTTTTTGTTAAGTTAAGGGAAAGTTTGTTCGATAGAAACCATTGTTAAATACTGTTTTACGTTTCAAGAATATTTGTATTTTTAAAGTTTGTCGGGTGATAGCTTTCCATGGTTGTGGTGTCATCCGCAAACAGTATTATCTCAATAAATTGCTGGAAGTTTGGCAGGTCGTTCAAGAATATAAGAAACAATTAAGGCCCCATAACTGACCCCTGCGGAACGCCATGTCTAATCAATTTTAGACCGGAGGCCTCATGCCCGTAGGAGGTATATATACTGAAACCAGTTTGAGAGGTAGGACTTGATAACATTTATTGTGCAGTTACTTATGTTGTAGAAGGGCAGTTTTTCCAGTAGGATATCATGTTGAACACAATCAAATGTCTTTGATAAATCAAGACAAGAAGAAAAAGTGTCAAAGCCCCCTTGAAACTCTCCTGAACAAGACCGACAAGACTATTTATCGCAAGGGTTGTTGACTTTTCATTTCTAAAACCAAATTGTTTCTGAAAGAAAAGGTTATTTTCTTCAAAGTGGTTATTTAGTTGTAATTTCAGAGCTGATTTAAAAACTTTAGAGAGTATTGGAAGAATAGATATTGGTCTATAGTTTGTGCATTCATCTATAGAGCCCTTATTTTTATAAATAGGGATTACTTTGGTTTACAGTTTTAAGAATATCTGGAAAGATATTATGTGTAATAGCTATGTTAATTATATTGGCTAACTCTGTGCCATGATTAAGCTAAAACGGTTATTTTAAGTCAAGTACTTAAAAAAAATTATCCTGTATAATTTTTTACTTCTCAGGGTCGAATCAAAGTTTGCAAAATTTTATTTATTATCATAACTTATTTTTTTCAAATGGAACAAGGGTGGCTCGCTAGCATACCCTAAAAGACCATTTTATTTCGAATAATGTGGTACTATAAGGCGGTATTTTAGAAAAGGTTTATATCCAAAAGCATGTAAAAATATGATTTTAAACTAATGATTATACTATAATATTATTGATTTATGACAACATTATAAATTTATTATGTAATCTGTAGGAAAAGTCTTACGCGATATACCTTCTAAGTGGAACCAAATTATTGACAACTAAATGCTCTTTTAGTATATGCTAACGAACCACCTTAGTTTCATTAAAAAATGAGGTATGACCATAAATGGGATTTTACAAAATTGAAAAGACGTAAACAATAATTTTATCTTTTCATGGCTACTTGACCTAAAATATGTAAACCGTTTTTGCCTTATCATGGTACTTGAAATTAAAATTTAAAAAATACATTTTTTACAGCAAAAATCCAAAAAATCACATATGAGGTGCCATTGTATCCAAAATGTCATATTCTATCAAAATAAGATAATATATATCGATGGTGTCATTTAAAATTTGAAAGTAGTAGTCATTTCCGGGTAAACCGGAAGAAGAAACAAGTAAAGAGATTATTCAAACCACAATTAGGTCATATAACGAGATACCAAATTTTATACAGTGTGTCCGGAAAAGTAACGTCAAAAATGATAGGGGTGATAGAGTGAGCCAAAATAATGTTCGTACTTTATATAAGAAAAGTTCTATCGCGCTTTGTTAAGGAAATATTGACCGTCAAAGTTGGTATAAAAAAATATTTCAATTATAACTTCTGAACTCGTACCACAATATCCATGATATTTGGGATACTAAATAACCTCATAGTAGTGCATCTTTCTATAGGTCAACGACCGTTCAGTAGGTTGGAAATATACGGGGTGCGACGATTTTTTCATTTAATGTATGCATTTTTAATACTGGTGACAAATTTGAAATTTTGCTTTGACCCTTTAATTCCATCATTTTTGTACAAAAAAGGTATTCCCTATTGGAATCGATAGTTTGCACCGTTTTTGTAAAATCGCGTTTTAAATCCAGACATACTGGCATTTTGTATGTAATAAAAAATTCAATTCTTTTATAAAATTATTAAAATGTGGTAAAATTATTTAAAACGGTCTTTAAAAGATTCTTAGACTTTATCATACATTTAAAAACTTTTCTTGAGATGTTTACCATATTAAAAAAAATCGAAAAAAAGATTTTTTTATTAATTACAAAATGCTGGTAGGTATGAACTTAAAATGCGAATTTATAAAAAACGGTCAAAGATATCGATTAAAAAGGGCATACCTTTTTGTACAAAAATAATGGAGAAATTAAACTGTTAAAGCAAAATGTCTAATTTGTCACCACTAATATAAATGCATACATAAAAAAAAAAATCGTGTCACCCTGTATAGTTCCAACTTACTGACCAGCCGTTTACCTATGGAAAGAAGCATTACCAGGGGTTATTTAGGAGCCCCAATATTATTGGTACTGTGGCAATAGTTTAGAAGTTATATGTATTTGAAACAGGTGTTTTTATACCAACTTTGAAGGTCATTATCTCCCTAACGAAGCGCGATAAAACTTTTATATATATGGAGTACTAACATTATTTTAGCTCACTTTATTACCCCTATTATTTTTGACCTTACCTTTTCGGACACCCTGTATTTCTATTGTAAAAGATAAAAAGATATGGGTGAAACCACCATTGTGAAACACTCGGTATATAGGTACAACCGGGTATAATTATAGCCGCGGTCCAAATCATCCTTAAAGTGTTAATAGCGTGTCAACGCGCGGTCCGATTTGTGCTTTTCACGCTTACCGTTAGCGTTAGGAAAGCTAAGACGTCACATGACGTCACTGACAGTACTCACGGGTCGGATCGTTAGCGTCGTAAGCATCGACGTTTTTTGGCGTTATTTATTTGAATAGATGTATTGTGTCCGTGATTTCAAGTGACCTAAATAAAATTGATCAATAGTCACTTTCCTTAATTGCGGAAAATGCTTGAAATACAAGCATTTTCCCATCTTCATCAGTTATACTACATACTCCACTCATGTGTATATCAAAAGTACTTTGTTAGGTTATGTTGGACTTGTTGAATTCGTAAGCACACTCACAAGTGTTTCAAATTATTATTACTGCAAACAGACGTTGGCGCGCTCACTTAAATCGGACCGCACGTTAGTAGTCTATACGTCGTAAATACTGTAAGCAAAATTCAGACCGCGGCCTAAGTTACTAACAACATTCTTTGTAAACGTCACTATTTTCTTTATTTTATATTGGTCAAAATTTTAGAACTAGCATCAACAGTTTTAAAAAAGGTCAATTAACCAATAAAATTATATGTTCTGTAGTTTGGCGGATTCATTTAATAGATGGTATTTATTTGGGTACACGCCAAAATAAAATTGAAAGTACTAAAAAACCAAAAAAAAAATAAACAAGTAAAAAGATAATTAAAAATCGACGTTTCGGTGGCAAATCTGCCACCGTTGTCAAGATAAATGTAATAAAAATAATAAAAATAAAAACTTACTATTATTTAGGTTTTAAAATTCACTATTTTTCTGTTTTTTTGGGATATTCTGAAAATCTGAAAAAACTTTGACATTAAATGTCAAAAAAAATAAAATTATATAATTATATTATAAATATATTATTAATATTAAATTAATATATTTTTACTACGTGAGATGCGCTACTGACTAAAACTTGTAAAATCTGAAAAATAAATTTAATTTTGTACGACATCATTCTTAAAGCAAAGCCATTAGCGAGACACTTCCGTCTCATCTCATTATGAGTGATGTTATGCGACACTAAAAATAGATTTTTATTACAACTAAATTATCATATTAGGTATTATTATGGTATATTAATAATATTTTAAAATAGATTAGTATTACATCGCTTAAAATTATATAATAGTGTGGCCGTACGTGTATTATTTTTATTTTTGACATTTCGAAAACAAGTAATCCTTATTAAAATGTTTACTTTCTAAAATTCTAAAAGCTATAGTAAAAATAGGCATTTGAATTTTGAAAAATGTAAAAAAAAATTAATAGTAAACTGAAATAAATGTTCTTTTTCTCCATAAATGCTTAATTTTACTTTTTATATGCATACAATATAAAGTTAAGGTAAAATGTATGTAACTAGTAACCCAAAGGAAAAGGATTTATTTAATAAAACGTAAAACATTTTAATAATTTTTCGTGTTATTAAAAAATATTTATGTTTATAACCGTTTTTTTTTATTTGCTAAAATAATAATTTTGTTTTTTGAATGTCTCTGTAAGTCTATTATTTTTAACGCTTTTGGTCCAACTTTTTTTTGTTTTACTAAATTAAAAACATACAGTGTTTTCCAGGAAAGGTGTTACTAAGTGGACTAATGGAACAACATTTTTAAAATTTTTAAACGTCCTTTAAGAAAAAACTGGTCGCATGGTCCAAAACTGATAAGTACAAAATTTTACTCTGATTGGGACAGGGCGAGTTATAACCAAAAATATAAAAAATGACCAAGAGTAAAAAGTACCTTTATTTTTCAAATTAGAACAAAATTTTATAAAGGAAATGAATACAACTTTATGTCAAATTTTAAAGTAAAAAAACATATTTTCGTCAAATTTTTACATTATGCATTAAAAGGTTTTAAAATACTTGGCTTAAGGCATTAAATTAAAAAAAAATGGTTAAATTTATTATATTTTCTTTTAAATTTTGTTTTCTTTTGCCCATTATTTAGGTTGTAATGCGTAATATAAAAAAAGACAATTACATTTTTTTTTTACTTTAATGCTTTAACTTTTAATTTTGACAAAACATTCTCTACGACATTTTCTTGTACAATTTTGTTATCTTTAAAAATTAAAGTAGTAAGTCTCTAAGCATTTTTATATTTTTAGTTAAAACTCGCCCTGTATATAATACCAATTGGAGTAAAATTTCGAATTTATTAGTTTTGGACTATGCGACCAGTTCTCTCAAAATTTCTTTTAAAATTCAAAAATTTTTGGTCCATTTTCTTGTTACACCTATCCTGGAACACACTGTATAAATTTAATTTTTTTAACGTTAAAATTAATTTTCCCTAGGAACCGTAATCAATAGAATAGAATATAATACACTTTTAATTGTTTTTTAATGCCCTAAAATAATATTTCACGCGATTTTGAACCAACTCGTATATTCTACGGTGATTTTTATTATAGCTTTCAGCATTTCACGCGAAGCAAAAATTTTTATGAGGAAGACTTTTTTCAAAATATTTTAATTAGCAATTAATTTAAAAACTAACATAAAATTACAAAAAGTGAAGGTATTACAAAATGTTAATAAAACTAAGAGAGCAAAATGTTTAAAATTTTTATTTTAACTCCAAATTTACATTATAAAGCATGTTTTTAAAAACGAAAATTGACCTTTTTTTAAATAGTAGTAGTAGTAATAGGCACGGTATGTAACTCATTTCCCACGAGTATGACTTTTGCAGTACGAGCCGCAGGCGTTTGCGTGTCATACAAGATGTAAATCAGTACTCCGTGTATCTTGCGTAATATACTTTTCTAGGACTATTAATTTATTGTGGATTTATAAGAAAACAAACAATAAATTGAAGATTCCAGATTTGAGACAGCATATTTGTCAGTCACGATATACGCGACATTATAGCCTACTTCAATTTTTTATCAAATATATGATAAATACCTCATGTGTGACTTAAAAAAATAACGAAACCATGACTAAGAACTATATTTTAGAAACCGGGTTGGCTCCAGGCGTAACGACCTTAAGTTTAATAATAAATAAGCACGCCGGGTGATGAATGGCACGTGGGTAATGCTTATAATATGACGTATTTTGACAACAGTGAGATATCAAGGTGTTTTTTGTAAAAACCACCACTGTTTAATGGTTATCCACAAAATCATTTGAGCTAAAATATTATTATATTGTTCCGAGTACACCTCGTATAAATACACGTGCCTATCGTTTTGACACCTTTATTAACAGTGTAACGTAACTATGGTTACAACGGCAAAATCTTAAAATTTTTATTTTAACTCCAAATTTACATTATAAAGCATGTTTTTAAAAACGAAAATTGACCTTTTTTTTAAATAGTAGTAGTAGTAATAGGCACGGTATGTAACTCATTTCCCACGAGTATGACTTTTGCAGTACGAGCCGCAGGCGTTTGCGTGTCATACAAGATGTAAATCAGTACTCCGTGTATCTTGCGTAATATACTTTTTCTAGGACTATTAATTTATTGTGGATTTATAAGAAAACAAACAATAAATTGAAGATTCCAGATTTGAGACAGCATATTTGTCAGTCACGATATACGCGACATTATAGCCTACTTCAATTTTTATCAAATGTGATAAATACTCATGTGTGACTTAAAAAATAAAACCTTGACTAAAGAGCTATATTTAGAAACCGAGGTTGTCAAAAACATGTGACATAATTTAATAATAAGCATGGGTAATGGCTGTGGGTAATGTATAATATGACTATTTTTTGACAACGAGTGAAAATTATCAAAAGATTGTTTTTTGTAAAAACACCCACTGTTACAATGGTGTCTAAAATCACATTTAATTAAATATTATTATATTGTTCCGAAACACCTCGTATAAAAACACGTGCCTTCGTTTTTATACCTTTATTAACAATGTAACGTAACTATGGTTACAATAACGGCAAAATCTTAAATTGTCAATGTCTCGAAATTTACAGCACAAAAGTCGAATCTGTACTAACTGATCGGAGGTTTCCCGTCGCCCTTTTATAGTATGGTGGAGGAGTAAAGAATGATCTAAGAATATTCGAGAAATATCGTGAAAATTCCATAGTACATGATGGCATAAAAGTTATTAATGGATAATTCGGGCGTTTTCGGAAACCTTCCAAAGTGATGAAAGAACTTGGAAAAATTAAGGTAAATTATTTAAATAAATTAACAAACTAAATTAAATGATCCTAACTCTCTAAAATTCTAGAACCTAAACACATTTTTAAAAGTCTTTAACAACATTTACTAAAAAATTATAGGTATTACTTAGCTTAGCCTAGCTTTTACTGCTAATATTTTTAACAACAACAAAACATCGATAAAGGGTACGACGTTTTGATCTCATACTTTAAAATAAGCTGTTTTTATTTTTTTAACTAGTGACAAATTACTTTTCTTTACTAGCATAATAAATTTTAGTTTATTTTAAACGGACCCAACATAAACACAAGCTTAGCTGTTAATTATTAAAAAAATATATAATAAATGTTTAATCTTTTTAGTATTTTTAGCTGAAGCAAAGAATTTTAATTGCATATACCTACTGTATAAGCAATAGTTAAAGGTATATCGGTCAGTAAAGCAACAACAAAGGAAGTACGATTAGTCATATAATTCGAAATGTTTACATGCCGGTATTCGCGTTAGACCATTTCATTTCCACGCACTGCCTATGAGCGACTTCATTTTATGATTCTGTATGGTAATTATCTTGTACGTTGGTATATCTCATTACATGATTGCTAAATAAAATATTGGGAAATTAATAGTAAATTATCTTACCCGTTTAAAACTGCCTTCTCTAATAAACTGATCGGGAATTTGTGGTCTTTGGACAATGCACGATCCTAAAAAAAATAGCCATAAAAATTAAAACGAAACAAAAATATCACCTTAATTACCGAAAAAAAAGCATATGTCATCAAAAATCTTTTTTTTTTAAGTGGTCCGCACTAAATCGTGGAACTTTGCTAAACTGTCATTTTTGTAATATATTACTGATACAAATGTTTAAAATAAACTCCATAGTACTTAGTCTGGGGGCCAGGGCTGTTTCGTGGCCGATCAGTGTCCACGAAGTTTCAGAGTGTATTCGATGGATTTCGACCCGCTGAGTTCAAATTTCAAACTTGCTTTTTGTGTCAGAAATGGCGGGAATTTGTTATAGACAATTTAATTGTTTATAAGGCTCTAGCTCCTAAACTAAGAGAGATAAACACATTTTTTTAAATATTTGTTTCTTAAAAAAATCTGCAAAATGACATTTTATAAGCATGGAAAAATAAGTAGGTACTAAAACATTGCAAGATTTCCAAAAATTACGGCATTAAGGCAAATTTTCACTTATAACTCGGCTTGACTTTGTAAAGCAACTTCGTAATAGCTTAAAAAGAAAAGGGAAAATTGCCAGCTGAAATACACTCTGAATCTTTAAATTACATTTAGTATTGCAAAGGTTGTTGCGCAGTTATACAGGGTGTTTTTAAAAGGTGTGAAAAAAGCAACCACAAATTCCTGAGGCTAACATATGAAGATCTAAGAGTCCAGAAGTGTATCGTTTTGAAGATACTGGGTGTCAAACATTTAATTTTGTTTTAGTTTTTTTATTAATAATTTTGTTAATTATGAGTGTATTGTTGGGAGGTGAAAAATAAGAATGTGTCATTAATTTTTTGTAACGTCTAGGCAAGGCCGTAACCTGCCAAATTTTGCACAAATTAAAAACGAAATAACTTTTTTGAGCTCTATGTAACTTTTAGATAAAAATTCATATTCTTTAACACATTTTACCTAAAAAGGTATTCCTAGTAAATGTTAATTTTAGCATTATATTATTTATTACGTAAATATTAGTATAAGTAAGTTAATTACATTAATTCTTGTGGTTTTGTAGTGAATATAAATAAATAAATACATAAAGAAAAGAATATCAATGGGTAGTATTATTAAAAAAAATGGATGCACACTTATCTTAAAATGAAAATTTTCACGATCTTTTGAAATAAAGTGGTAATTTTAAATAGCAAAATAGTGACCAAGGTTTTTTGGTTTAATACGTTATATTTATGTAAAATGTGATATATTGTTCAATATATAATTAAAATGTAAATTTATTAAATTTAAAATCCAAGATTCCGCCTACTTTACAAAACATAGTTGATGATGGTGGCTCAAAGACAAAACATCGGATCTTACATATAATGACATCATTTTATAGAACAAAGAAAGTGGCAAAAATATTGTGTCGTTTGTTTTAAAATATCTTTTAGCCTCAAAAATTTATGATGCCTTTTTCCGTACCTTTTAGAGACACCCTATATACCGTTTGTGTGACTTCTTGTTTAGTTGTATTCGAGTAATTAAAGTTTTGATGTAGGTATTGTCCAGTATGACTTAGTTTTTTGTATATCGAGGTTTTTTATTAGGTCTCTTAACTAAAACCTCCAGAAAAGGTTTATACTAGGTCAAAGGCCATTAAGATGTTGTAGAAAGCTTTGTATTTTTTCGTGATTTCTTGTCCATAAAATTAAATAATTATCATAAGCTTCAATACAAAAATGCTTTAATTTAAATAACCATAACGCTTAATATTTAAGTTATTAAGACAATTAAAAAAATAATATTAAGGAATGTTAAATCTATGATTTGTGCGTAACCGTTGTTATTTACTGTTAAAAAGTTTTTGACAAAAATAAATAATTTTTAATTGCTTTATATGATGTGCTATTGGAAAAAAGTAATCTCATTTGTGCATAAATTATAGCCTTACTCATTTCCAATATTTATAATCACAAGTTTCATGACTCTCTTTTAACAGCACAACACACAAGGAATTTAAATATTATTCATTTTTTCAAAAACTTTTAATCACCCTGTAGGATTCATTGTTTATAGAAAATAACAATGGTCACTTTAAAGTTATAGCTTTGTTATTCCTTAACATTACATGTTTTTATTGTTTTGATAACTTAATTATTAAAAGAGTTATGGCTATTTAAATTAAAGCATTTTTGGATTGAAGTTTATGGAAAAAAATTAGGCTGGTGCTTTAATTTCTTGGAGCAGTGTTTTTACAAAAAAACAGCGTTGAATTAGAAAGGGGGCACGGGGGATCCCCCTGAAGCAAAGAAAATGCCTTCGAAGAAATTTAAGATAATAAATGAAATTTGGTGGTCCTAAAATCATAAGTATGAATGTAACTTCTTTGTTTCTTATTTAAAGGAAAGGACCTTTTTTGCTCTCAAACTGTTTAAGCGGTTAATGTTTTTGTAACTAACAGGATTTCCTCGGAAATCCTAAACGTGTCCCGGAAAAGCATTTCTGAATTTTACACTGCAAAAAGAACACTGGAAAAAACAGTAAATTTAAAGAAGCTGCTGTGATTTTAAACAACAAGAACGTATTTAGCAAGTCAAGTATCGACATACCAGATATTTGAGAGCCGTTGCTAAACGGTAAAAAATTGGCAAAGCTCTAACTTAAAAGCCATGGAAAATATTAAAAATTTAACGGAAGGGCCTCAATTTATTGTTTTTTTTTTTTAATAACAACTGTCGTGCAAACAGATTATCTGTATTGCAATCCATATTGGAACTTGAAAGTGTTTTTTCAATTTTGACCAAATTTAAAATTTGCTTAAACATGTTTGTAATTGATATTATAAAGAAAAAAACCTAAAATAGGTTAATTCTGTATTTTTTACCGTAAAATATTGTAATGTAAATGGATGTTTTACAAAAGAATCTTAACTAATAAGTTACTTACTTGGAGGAGCTGTTGTCGTCGTAGTTGTAGGCCTGGTTCTTTTCGTCGTTGTTTTCCTTTCCGTGGTTGTGGTGACAGGAGCAAAAGTTACAGTTGAAGTAGGCACGAAGGCTTGTGGAGGCGGGAGAAATTCGGTGATAGTTTGGACTTTAAGTGAAGCTTCTGTAATTGATTTAACAGCTGTCAATTGGACGGTTGATGTGGTACTAGTAGTAGTGGTACTTGTGGTGGTAGTTATGGTCGTGGTTCGCGTTGGAGTGTGAGTAGAAAGTCTGCTTTGTTCGGCTGCTTTCTTCATGTGAAAGTGTTTCTGCGCTTCAACTACAATAAAATATTCGTAGTTTAAAAGACAATGTCAAGATTTTGAAACAGAAATTTTTATTACTACAGACTACTACTTAAACGGATTCTCACTCTGAAAACCAGAGCTGAGACATATTTAAAATAGCGCCCCATCGCCTATTTCTAATAGCATAAAATGTATTTATTAGAGTCAGTGTGGACTTATAGTTACTAAATGTTAGTAGCTTACTTAGTTTACTTTGGCCCTGATAAATAAGTTTAATGCTATTAAATATATGTTTTAAGCTCATTTTATAATTTGTTTAATAGTCTACTCTGATTTTTAACGCCTTAAAAATTACATAAAGTTGAATAACTTTTATATTATAAATAAATAGTTTAGTATTAAACGCAAGGTTGTAAATGAAAAATATATTAATCTACAAATAAAAATAATTGTGTATAACCAAAAAATCGTTTGTTTTGTTTCCTACAATACAATCTTAAAAACACTATTTTTAGTTACAAAAAGCAATCTATTTTGCTGCTACAAAGCGTCTTTTGACTAGTAAAGCGGTGTTTATGTTGGAGTGGATTTGAGCGAGTATAGCAGAGTGGCTTAACTGAATCAGCCAGTATTGCGTAACATAGAGGTGTTTTTGTCGCGTCGGGCTGTTCTCGTCGCTCAAAACCGCTTCCACATAAACACAGCTTTTGCCACACATAACTGCAACGTGCCCGTAGCCGTGGGTCTCTCTGGTGAAATGTAGGGGAATGCGCTGCAAAAAGTTTTGTTGAGTAAAAAATTTAATAAATAAAATAAAGTAAATTTCATTAAAATTTTAATAGAGAAAAACTATTTATTTAGATAAAACAAAAATAAAAAATATTATTTATTTAAATGAACAAAAAAAATATTTTTTTAAATAATGATTTATTTTTAAGTTCTAGGTGTTTCTTTTCAGAAACTAGAAGAATATAAGAATAATTTTAAATATTTTAAAAGTATTTTTAAAATAAAAAATGTTCTAAAAAGTATACAAGATTTAGAAATAAAAGCTGCTAATTTTATATCATTAAATTTAAATAAAATAATTTAAAATAAAATAATGCTTACTTAAAAATTTTCTATCAGTTATCCAAATAAAAAAATTGAAAGTCACATCTATTTACTTTTTTCAAATTTCGACTGCTTAATTTAACCGATACCCGAAAACTGGAACAGACAAAAAGAGTTTACGTGCAAGATCTCCCCCTTCCAATGATACTAGGCGGAGACAAATAATCACGCGATTTTGTTGCGGTGCGTAGAAAACACCGTGTGCAAAAACTAGAGTTACTAAGTGTATTAACATATAAAAAATAAAGCACTTTATAACCGGTAAGTTATAAAATGGTGTAATTTATAGGGTAAAGTTGTAGTTTTACCTTAATATTTTATTCGTAATTGGACGCCTATATTGGTGCTACTGAACGTGCTATTTTTATTTTCTTAGTAAAAAAACCTATTTTTCATTAAACAAAATGAAAAATTATTTCTATGTAAAACAGGCTATTAAAACTGACTTTTAGAAAGAGTTAACACATGTCTAGGTTTTCAAAAATTTAAATCATTAGCGTTGAGCGTAAACATAAAAGTAAATAAATCAAATAAAAGAAACAAAAATTCAAAGTATATTTTTGTTTTTCTTTTATTCTACAGATTGCTTTAGCCTTTTTAATTTTAGAAAAGTAAGGGAATTTTTACTGAGAAAGTCAAAATTAGATAAGCATTGCCACCCAGATCTTTTAAAAAGGAGTGCACGCTAATGTTTTCTTTTATTGAAAACCTATGAAATTTAATAAGTTTTAACAAAAATTCACCAAAAAGTCATTTTTACGGACAAATAGGGGAGGGTACTTTTCTTCTTAGTGCGTACATCTTTTTAATAAATACAACCGTAATTATTTATTACGTAAATTTCACAGCCACACACACAAGCTCTAAAAAACAGACCACGTTTTCCTTATTTGATCAGGTCATGGTTAAGGTCAATTCAAGATCAATCACAGCTCTATAAAAAAATAAAGGCCCGAAAAACTAAATTTTGGTCTTCATGTTTTTGGGGTCGCTGAATTTAAATCTGTAATCGATTTAACCCCATGAGGTCAGGGTAAAGGTCAATTAAAGGTCAAATCATTAAAACTTATCGAAAATAGACCATAAATATAGTATATTTATGTTTTTGATGTCGCTGAATTTAAATCCGGGGTCAGTCAAACCACATCAGGTCATAGTCAAGGTAATTTTAAGGTCAGCAACCCAAAAACCTCAAGATGTCATGATTGTGGTCTATTTTTGAGAACTTCTGATAATTTGACCTTAATCTCAACTTGTTAGGGTCAATTAAATTAGGAATTCGGATTCAGAGACCCCAAAAACAGAAAGATACCATTATTGGGATCTGTTTTGCGACAAATTTAAATGATTTGACCTTGATATAACCTTGACCTCGACCTAGTCTAACAACATAAAGATACCTCAATTGTAATCTATTTTTGATTAATTTTAATTTGAAATTAAAATGACCTTGACCATGGCCTGATGGGGCCAAATTGACCTCAGATTCGGAATTGTGACACCAAAAACATAAAAATACCTATTTGTGGTCTATTTTTATTAAATTTTAATTATTTAACCTTAAAAAAGCAAAAAAGACTCAATATTCGGATTCAGCAACCCCAAAAACAAAAAACAATGTACTGTCTTTCAAAGCTAAATTTGTTTTTATGTGGGTGTGTCTTGACACTAGCCATCTTAGAATGGGGGTTTTTAAGGGCCACCTGTATATTATATTTTACTTTGTCTTTACTTGTCTTCTCATTAAATGTTGTTTAACATAGTTTTTATATTCTAAATGTGTCGGTATTTAATGTAACACTACTTTTAGTCTCTAAATACCTACCCACACAGGGATTTACCCAAAGAAGCCTCTGCCATCCCAGACATTCATAAAGTTGAGTAATATCAGAGCCTTTGCAAGCACATGTTGTTCTTAAATCAGTTCCTAGCATAGCTAAAATTGACTTTCTACATTCAGTTGGCGACCCAGCGCATTTTTTTGTTACACTATCCACTGCACACGACTGTTCATAGTATTCTAACTTTGTTCTAAAATAAACATAAAGATAAAGGGTTATATGATTTATGCCTTAATAAAACTGGTAATCATAAAATACAGAGTAACCCACGAGGAACTGCTGCGATCGATTTGTAAAGAAGTAGGTTTGGTGACATTATTAGGTAGTGGGTGACATACGACTTAAATATTTTAACAGTCCTAGCACTTCCTGTGATACCGGAAGTTTACGGTTTTTCCCTATTTTAAATGTAACACCCCATATAGGGTGTAACAAATTCGAGGGGCACCATTAGGATCTGAGAAACGATAAGATATACAGAGTTGGTTAAATTTGGGCAAAGTTGCGCACGTTTTTTTTTACAATATTCTAAAAAATTTTGCAGCCGTTCTAAATTTATCCAGAAAAATACAAAATTTTGCAAACAAATTCAATGCCGTATATCTGAATGTGTGATAAGACAATGTATTAAGTAAGTATTAAAAGAAGAAGAGTTTCGGACTTCTACTTCCTTTATTTTATTTATTCACACAACGTTTCGGCCAGTACTTTCACTGTCCGTTTTCAAGTATAAACTAATGTAAATCCTAAAGCTACTGAGTTTATACACGGTGAAGACCAGCCAAGCCAGGTGGTGCACTTTAAGAGTAGTTTCGAAATGTTTGGTATTTCCACACTTAGTTTGCCAAAGATATTATTGTTCTCAATAAAAACGACATTCTTATACTTTTGCCATTTCCAATGTGGTTTCCTGTGAACTACCCGTGCTTCTGACCACTTGATTTTGTATTGTTGTGACCAAACATGGTCTGCGATCCCAGATTTCGATGTTTCGCCCCTCCGTGTATGTTGTCTGTGCTCTGCAAGTTTTACATTTAAAGGACGTTTTGTTTCTTCAATATATGACTCCCTACTTTGGCATGGTACCTGATAAATGCAATCTTTCTTCTGTTTAGATACATAGGGTTTTGTTTTCTTTTAAATGCTTCTTAATATAAATTTAGATTCAAAGACCGTTTTAAATCCATATTTTTTTGTTATTCGTCTGATCTTTTCGGATGTTCCTTTCAGCATCTTGCTCAGGTGGTCGCACTCTTGGTTTCATATTACAACTATTTAAAATCCTATTTATAGATCTCCCAGCATAACCATTCTGAAGCAGATCTATTTTGATGTTGCCTAGTTTAGCATCCAAGGTGGTATTCTGATATTGGAGAAACAAAACGTTCTTTAAAGGTAAGACTTGCAGAGCACAGACAAAATACACAGAGGGGCGAAACATTAAAATCTGGATCGCAGACCATGTTTGGTCACAACAAGAAAAACATCAAGTGGTCAGAACCACAGGTTGTTCACAGGGAACCACATTGGAAAAAGCGAAAATTTAAGAAAGCCGTTTTTATTGAAAAAAATAATAATATCTTTAGCAAACCAAGTGTGAAAATACCCAACATTTAGAAAAACTTAAAGCGCACCAATACCGGAGTCCTGGTTGAACAACCTCTTGCTTGACCGCACCCAACTTCATCACGGGTGAATGGTCTCCCCACTGTACGTAGCTTTAGGAATTAAATTAGTTTACACTTGAAAACGGACAGAGATAGTACCGCCCGAAACGCTGTGTGAATAAATAAAATAAAGACAATGGAAGTCCAAAACTATTCTTCTTTTAATGCCACTTTTTCTGTTCTATAGAATATTGTCATTCAACCTAATGTTAAATATTTGGTTTTAAACCTAATAAACTCGTAATTTAATTTCAAAAATAAATTAAATCCAACGATATATTACACTTTATATTTATGCGACATTTCGAACCGAAACACCATTATTCACTATTTTGCCATTAAAAATTACAATTTTATTCCAAATGATTGATGAAAATTTTCACTCGATGGAAAGTGTGCATACATTTTTTTATTACTACTTAAAATTAAGTAATTTTCATACATTTACCAATACATAATAAGAAAAAATATTTATCAACTATTAGCTAGTTGCGCTTGTTGCTGCACCGGTGGGGTAGGCAGCAACGGTAACCAGAGTTAAGCATTGAGAAGCGCGGTCATAACTGACCAATGGTAACCGCGTGATGGCCGGTTTGGCGGGTAGCACCCGGTGTTCTGTTTAGGAGTTAACGGACGGACCGAGCAGCATCCATCCAAGTTATGGAATCAATGACGTGTGAATTGTAAGGAGTGGTGGTCAAGGCACGATAAGCCGCCGGGCTGCAGCCTACCACCTAGGGGAGCGATGGTCGTGAAATCGTTATTTGTAATGTTGAAATATATATCATAGCATAAATGTAAAGTTTGATATGTCGTTTGATTTAGAGTTAAAATACGAGTTTTTGTTTAAAACCAAAAAATTCGCCAATTAAGAAAAAAAATTGCAATGGTTGGTAGACTGTGTTGAAATTTTGACAATTATTTAATATAGGGTGGTTAAAAATAAATGTTAAAAAATGTAGCGACAATGACTGCCAGTTGGCTAAGACGGCGAGGTTTAGCGTCATGACCAAGTTAAACGTCTTAACTATATTTATTAGCATTAATAGAATAAACAAATATTAGATTGTCTTTCCTTCCCTTATTGATAGGCTAATAAAAGATAAGGATAAGGGATTATTTTGGACCATCCTAAATTAATTTATGGTCAAAATAATATTACAGTCTACTAAAGGAAAGAAGTTCTTTCTCTATGAGGTGCCTAATCCCATTTCCTAATTTTGGTTAGTGTTTACAAATAAATGATGATTATGTAATGACCTACAAACGTAGTTTTTGACATAAGATTCAAACTGAGATAAAAAAATAAGAGGAATAAGGTACTTATGGGGCATATACATAACATGAATTTAGAATTTTACGTAGAATATAAAAAGTAAGTAATAAATAAAGTATTTCATTTAAAATTTTAAAGTTCACAATAACTTTCGGTGTAAATGGAAGTTCAATAACCTTTAAAATATATTAGTCGTATGTCCCTGACTAATTTAATAACGTCACCAAATTTTAAAAATGTTCCAAAGCGTCCTTTTTGAGAAATTATTCGCTGTAGTTTTACGTGGGACACCCTGTAGTAACCTTCACTATTAACATATGCCCAAGATTCATATTAATCGCGGCGAATTGTTTTAAGTCTGGACGCGGCTTAACAATAAGTTTTTGTAATTAGAACAAAAATAACGCAAGAAAAGGCACTAGTTTAAAAGAAGTTGCAATTTAAATTCAAGCTTTCCATTAGCTATAATTGTATAATGTTAAAAATATGTGTATCTAAGGATCTGAAAAGCATTCTTAAGCCGCGTACAGGCGGGTGTAATGCAACCTGCCATGCAACATGCAAGAGTAACACGTTTAGATGGTTGCGCGTAATGCGCGCTAAAACGTTTATATAGGTGTCGGTTTTTGCCCGAACACAAAGGCGTTCGGGCAAAATGGAAACCAAAGTTAAATGTGAAGCCGGAAGAAAAAATACTTTAATAAATTAAATTAAATCAATTAGGTTAAACCGTTTCTTTTATTAAATCTAAGTTTTCTACCCTCAACAACCACTTTTAGTTTTCCGTTTTTTTCTACCAAGCAACAATAATAAAAAATATCTTGCACTACAACCTCGTTGATCTACAAGTTCGTTTTAAATGCGGATAAGTCTATTTGCAAGGGATGTGCAGCAACGACATTAAGACCCTTGGTTGCTTTGCATGTAATGCTACGTCCAGACTTGCAACAATTCGCCGCGCCGAATAGCGGGCCGAATAGCGCACCACATAGCGGGGACGTGGACGATGATTCCGCGGTGATTCAAAGCTTTTCGATTTTTGCATCAAAGAAGCGCGCAAATAGGTTGGTTTGTTTGGACGGATGTTTGGCAAACTGTTGCAAGTCTAGGCGCAGCTTTACGTTGCATGTTGCGTTGCACGTTGCATTACATACGTCTGTGCGTCCCTTAATATAATTGAGAAAAACATTTATATGGATTTTGTGCACGTCATTGCGCAGATACCTTAAAACTATTTCTTTATGCGATTATAGAAAACCAACTCTTGTACGTGACCAAATAAAAATCTTAAAATAAGCATTAGTTAGTAAAGATGTTGGAAATTTACACAAAATTGTTAAAAAACCAAATAAAACAGGGTTACAAAAAATTATTTACAACAAAGTTTACTGTTTAATTTAAAGGGTAATAAATTACCAGGTAAATAATAATAATATTTAATTACATAAACAACAATTATTTTTAGCAGCTCTACACCGTTTATTGATTGATGGTTTCAAACAAGTAATCGAATTAACTAAAAGACAATCAATGTATAATACTTGTTTCTTTGCTTATTTCACACTTGGGCATATTTTTTGTATTAAAATATTTAAAAAAGTATGTACGTTTTTACATATATTTTTTTATTATGTACCAATTAATAAATTTTGTACACAATTTACATTTTTTACAACTAACTTAGGCTACTAGCAACTTTTTTGTGGCAACTTAAAAATTGGGATAATGAAACGTATATGTTTTCATACAATACTGCGCATTAGCAACTTTGTAATCACGGCAACTAAAAAATTAGATCTTAATCTATTTTAAAGGCGATTCAAACCCAATAAAATTTTGGATTTTTATTCTGTTTGTTAAAATAAAAACAATAATAACTGCTGTCTCAGTAAAATCCATGCTAACAAAGCAACACCCTAGTAGACAAGAGCGAGGAACACAAATTTATTAGCCACTTTTTGGTTAAGCAACTTTTAGGTTGGTCAATAAAAAGTTATTAGGGCGCGAGGGGCCTTAACTAATACACATTTAGCTAAATAAAAGGTATATAAGCTAGAAACTAGTAACAACAAAGCCACGGAAATTTCGGTACAAAAAATGTATCAGTCTTATTGCACTAAAATAGTTCGGATATTAATATTTACGCCCAAGTGGAGTACAGTCGTCTACTAGTACACGAACCAGTTTTGTAATATCATACATTTATCAGAGACAACGAGACGAGCAACTAAATGTAAATAAATTATCCGAGAGAGAGATAGCTGCTGGGCCTTCCTTGTCTGTCTTCAAGGAAGGCAAACGCAGATGGCGCGTGAGTCGACTTTATCGTTTGCCCGCCAAATTCAAATTATATAGCTGTGCTATTTTTGCCCTTAATGTTAGGTACTTGTTTTTGTTTCCTACTTATATAAAATATTGGGGTTTAGTTCAATAATTACACACACCTTATTAAAAATGTCATTTATTTGGTTTTTAAAAATATTTTTTCTTACAGATAACCATGTCAATATTACCTTAAATTATCCGTTAAAAAGCACAAATTTGATATATACACTGTGATCACTAATAAAAGTCAATATTCAAAGTCCAATTAAAGGTAAAAAACCACGAAACACACAATAAATCACAGAAAATGTAAACAAACTGTCCAAACAAATCGGCCATTGAAATATATCAAACACAAATATCGATTAACATTTCGGCGTGTAAGTTGGCAAGTTAAAAATATTCGATTCATGGTATATTTTCTTTCTCTTAATTAGATGTGAGCCAAAAAGGACATTAAAGTTTACATGCAGAAATTGTAAACAACTTGGCAACCAGGGCAAAGCGATGATTGATCCATCTACGATAGCCTGCCATGATGAAAGACAAAGACATATTTATTGGAACTTGTGTTAAACCAGAAAGAGATAAATACAATGGACAAATTGTTAGGACCAGTTACTCGTCTCATTCTTGTCTCTGCATTTATTAAATTATTATACATAATGAACATTTAAGTTGTCAGGAAAATATGATTTTGGCAGTTTTGTCCACATATCGACGCACTGTGCGAGGTGTCACTTTGTTTACATGCGAAAATTATTTGGTAAATCTCTATGTCCTAGTATTCTACACGCGTTAGACCCTCTCTTTTCAACGTATTGCCTGTGAACCGTTTTACTTAGTTAGCTGATACGGTATATTTAAAAGGCAAATAAATACGGTATATTACCTGCATGCTCTATTTTCCTTGCAAATTTCAGCTAAATGTAGGCAAGTTGGTTGCGGAGACTCTTCAATTCGTTGTGCACACACAGGATGTAATTTCTCTTGTGCAATTAAACAGGCGTCGTGTTTATTTTCCGTTTTCCTAAAATATAAATATTTAATTACTTACGTTTTACAACCTAAACCTACTAGCTTTTTAATAAAAGAAAAACCCAAAAAAAACACTAGAAAAAGGATTTTCGGTTTCAAAATATTTCTAAATAGTTTCGTATAGCTAAAGATATACATTTTTATGTTTAATGTAAATTTTGTAAAAAAAATAGCAACGTATAGAAACTTATGCCCAAAAGTGGTGCATTTCGCCGATTTCGTAAATTCTTGTCTTTAAATTATATATTTTTTTAAAAGACGATCGTAAAAATTGATTGTGACTTATATGGAAATTACTTCTATTAAACTTTTATATGGGTAATATAATATCTCGGTTTGATGTGGGCTTTCACGCAATAAAAATGAATACATGTAAACTGCACAAGGGTAACAGTCGTCGGAACGTGTATATTTATGCGCTTAAAAAGTCCAAGTTCGAAATCTTTTAGAAAAGACGGATCAAAATGCGGTTTTCTTATTTCGCTTTCAAAAGTATTTATAAAATTCTTTTCCAATTTTTACCTTATACAAACAGGAACTTGCATTATTGCAGCCAAAAAGGCATTCTTAAATAAAAGTTAGAACCGGCGCGGCGCGGCGTACCCGGCGGTTTCTACGGTAGCTAATCACGATTATAATGTTCAAAATGACCCCTCCCCAAACACCGAGAGCTCAGGAACGCGGACAAACGTCATTTCCGTGGAATTTTTCCAAAATTAAGCCGAGAAAGAAGAAAAACTTAACGCCAGGGGTTTTTTTGGGTTACTAAATTTAAATATACAACCCACGAACACCTAAGACGCCCTAACCTGGACGCGGACCACATCCAACCGAAAATCGGGTTTTCTGTTAAACGGTTTTTAAATATGGAGTTATTGGGTTTTGGTAAAGCTCGATTTTAGCCATCAACGGTTTTTTTTTTTATAAACGGTTTTTGGATATCGATTAACTGGTTTTTGGTTAATTGCGGTTTTGATACAAAGAAAAAAACAATCATTTTGTAAATTGGATATTGGGTAAGAGATTATTTAGATTGCGAGCTTTCGAAATATTTACAATTTATAATTTTTTTCTACTACACCCAAATTTTCAAATACTTACTTAATATAAAATAAATTACCTGCACATTATTATAATAAAACTTGATATATTAATTGGCAAACAAATATTTTTAGTGTAAAATAAAAAAGAAAAAAATTAGGAACTATCCAAACAAATTATATTTAACAAAACGCTGTATTTGGTGTTTGTTTTATGACCTGTATGAATCTCAATAGACGTCGCTATATCGCTGTATTTTGTTCTTTTTTATAAAAATTTAATCAAATTGCTTTAGGAGAAGAATCTTATAGGATTTTTATTGTAAAAATTTGTTGTAAACCCAAAAACAATTAATCGAAAATAATTAAAGTCAATAATTAATTTCCGGTTATCGGTGTGGTTAAGGTAAACCGTTTTTGGTTTTAACAATCGTTTTTTGATTTTAAAAACCGTCTTCGATTTCTCGTTTTTAAAAACCGGTTTTCAAATATTCGGTTAACTGGTTTTAACCGAAACCGGTTTTTTTAATGGTTTTTGCCATGTGTAACTTCCCCACAGGGCTCTGGAAGTAGTTGATCTAGTCCTGTTATGGTAGGTTTACATCTGCATGATAATTTAAGTTAGACAAAAATTCTGGCTAATGTAAACGGTCAAAAATGTATTCTGTTCTATTCTATTTTTGGTTTTTGGCATTCACACGTAATGTATTCAGCCATCGTCAAGTGATTGTGGTCAAACATTTATGTCCAATAAATTTTTTTATTGTTTACGTAAGTAAGAGTTCATATCTGACATAAATATCATGCAATAAATGTCAGATGTAAACCTACCATTAAAATATCGAATAATCTTCGGCTAGATATCCGAAATTTGCCGAGCGGCCCTTTACTCTTCTTCCCATGCTCAAAACGCCTATTTATTATTATATACAGATGTCTTCTCCTCAGTCCAGGCCCCATCAAAGCGTAGAAGAAGTAGCTTATTTAGGTGGTTTTGGAAAAACTTAAAAGACGACGTTTAGGGCCAAGTACGGGTGCACCATCTGCTCGCTGCTGCTGCTAAATTTTTAATTCAGCGCCCCAAAAACCCCATAATGATTTTCCGTTTGTCTTTTTCGATTCTGACAGGAAAAGCACTAAAATGGCGTTTAGAATTAAATTTTGGTGCACCAGGTGTTCGAGAAGTCGTTTTTGACATGAAGTTAGGATTCAGCGCCCCACAAATAACCCCACAACGATTTTTGGGTAGTTTGTGGCACTTTTATCAAAAAACTCTTGCAGATGCCGTCCGCGTTCAAGTTAGGGCGCACCAGGTGTTTGTTGGGTGTTTGCCAATGCATTAAATTCAGCGACCCAAAATCTCTCCGGGCGCCGAGTTTTTATTCCACGGAAATGACGTTTTTTGTCATTGGGCATCCGTCTTGGGACAATATTGACTTCTATTTACAAAGTTAATAAAATTTCCTAAGGGCGTTTTAAAAATGCATTTTATAAATGCATTTTTGGCTGAATTAACGCAATTTTTGGTGTGTATGAAGTAGACATTAGGTAGGATTTTTAAATCATTTTTAATGCGAATGCTAGAACCGCATTCCGATCCAACCTGTCCTAAGAAATTTCGAACTTTTGTGCTTCTGTACTTTGTTTTTAAATTGAAATAACAACTATTTTTAAAACTAAGTACCTAATAATGCATCACAACAAGTGCTATTTTTGTTAAACATGGCGAAAATAAATTTTATTTCTAACAAAAATTGTTTGATAAAGGGAAAGTGACCAAATATGGAATACAATTTTGTTTTTACACATAATTAGCATAAACAATATAAATAAAAACTTTTTGTAGTAACTAATACTAATCATATATTTGTCCTTTATTTTGTAAAAATTTTAAGTAACATTGATCAATTTTAATAAAGATTTTTTAAAATAAAAATGATAAAAGAAGCCAAATATGGAATAGGTACCCAAATATGGAATACTATAAACACCATTGAAAGTTAAACTTATTTAACAAGAAACTCTTCGGAATCTTTGGTATACCATAGAAAGCAACCAAAATAATTTGAAAAAATCACAGATCTAGGCGTCAGAGTTTGGATCCAGCGCAAATATTGTGCCTAAAGCCCACACCAACGCTGTGGGTGTTTTAAGCGAGGTTGACATGGGACTTAAATACCATGACAGAAGGAAATACCTCCGCGGGCGGTAAATTTCACCATCAAGATACAATAGGGATAAAAGAACAAACAAAGTGAGCAGTTCGTGACCTGTCCAGTTGGACCGTATAGGAATGCATACGTGCGGCACCACGAGTTTTTCTATTGGGAACCGCCTTAAGTGGAGGAACTATACTGGACAATTGCTCAGAGCAGAAACCATGGAAGAACCTATTAAAAAGCGATAAATTCCCTACAGGTCGACAATGAGCGAGAGAAAAAGCCTTACTGTAAGCAAAGATTCATACTGAGACAAATAGCCTTTTTGACTTAATTATTGTCTTTTAATTATTTTCTTGTCCTATCAGAAGATGATTAAAGAACCCAAATATGGAATAGTCCATATTTGGGTACTATAATCTGTCCATATTTTGACTTTCCGACGACTTTAAACTAATTTTTATATTTTTTTATTTAGAAAAGTAATAAAATTAAATCCCGGTAAAACCTACAAGAGAATATCTGACCTATCTCTAAAAGTTATAAAAACAGTATTTCGTGCACATTTTGTACAAAAATACGTATTTTTAAAATACCTTAAAAAGTTATAAGAAAGCGATAAACAAAAAGGTTACTACAGCGACGAAAGAGCTTGCAATACTGGCCTGTTACCTCTTCTACTCGCAAATAGACATTAAAAAAATGAGAGGAACCCCTCCAATTGCGTGTGTGAGTTTCCATTTTAGAGAAATGCCAGTATTTCATATTTGGGATACTATTCTATATTTTGTCACTTTACTTTAAGCTCAACTATCTATAGAGTGGTTTATATTCCTGCGTTTAATGCAAATCGTTTGCATTTCGTCCAGCTTGTGCCTAAAAACTTTAATTTTATCTATTGCAATAAAAACAAGGGTTTTTAACATTGCTGGTAAAACTGAAGTGTTAATCTTTAACCAAAATTAGAAAGTTGGCCTAGTGCCAAGGGGCACTAGCAACTTTTTTTTGAATAGCACATTGTTTTAAAGGCCATTTGATTATACACATTATCCTACTTTATTTTTAAAAATTGTCTTGCTTGTTTCAGGCTTATAAGCCAATGCCATTAAAACCGCATTCTTTGTACAGCATTTAAAAAACTACTTTAGGTATGGTGTCACCTTCACCCAAATTTTAGCCGATCTCGATATCTTTTCTCATTTAAAACATAAATGGGTGAAAGGACTTACTGTATATTATCAGTAGTTACCTTTGGTACCTATATTTAAAAACATAAGCAGCAACTGTTTAATAGATATGTCCAAATACAAAGTAATGGCGCTTAATACAAATTTTTAATATTTAAAAACAAAATCGTATAACTCTAGTATAATACATATTTTTATACAACACCTAAAGTTATTAAAGGCAATAGAATGAAATCAATACGTCGCGCGTCGATTTGCTATATTATTTTTAAAAACTTCCGTAATATTTTCCGAATGTAATACAACTCCTGTTTTAAAAATCAATGGTCTATATTTGTTCATTATTTTAAAAGAATTGCTTTTTCAGTATTTTTATAAGTCGGTTCTTGTTTTCGCCAATCGAAAAGTTTTTTTCTTGACCAATTTTAAAAGGTTTATATTTACTTAACCTTACATCTATTTATTGAAAATTTTATCATAAATAAACATTATTAAAATAACAGGTATTCTTGTTTTTTTTTATCTTTGGACAAACCATGAAGGCTTAAATCCTAAACACTAACGTACCGTGGGTGTCTGAACGAGGTAAGAGGGAGTTTGTTCACACGGGACTTAAATACTTGAATATTTGGGGGAAGAAGACCTGCGCAAGCAGCAGGTTCCACAATCTAGAAACTCTAGGGATAAAAGAACGAACAAAGTGGGAAGTTTGGGGCCTGTCCAGTTGGATCGTATAAGGATGCATACGCGCGGAACCACGAGTTTCTCTGTTGGGAACCGTGAGTGGAGGAACTATACTGGACAATTCTTCAGAGCAAAAGCCATGAAAGAACCTATAAAACAGCGATAAATCCCCCATAGCCCGACGATGGGCAAGAGAGGGAAGCCTTTCTGTAAGTGAAGGATCATTAATAAGGCGAATAGCTCTTTTTTGGATAGAATTAAGAATGCTTAGGGTTGTGGGGGACGCCATGCCCCAGATATGAGAACAATACTCCAAGGGAGGTCGGATTTGGGACACATATAAAGTGTCTAAATTATAAGGGGAAAAATACTTTTGGCTCGAAAGAGAAATTCAAGCTTTTTTGAAGCTGCCGTGGCTATATATAAAATGTGTTTATGCCAGTTAAGGTTACTTTCAAATGTGACGCCCACAAGATTGAAGGTATCTTTGCTCTGTAAAACTTGGCCACTCATAAGTAGAGGATGAGTATTTGATGACTCTTTTCGCGACAAGGAACATGATTCTGTTTTGGATGCATTAAAATGGACGAGATTTTTGGCGCCCCAATCCAATAGTAAATTAAGATCCTGCAAAAGAGATATCTGCATCGCTCTGCGTTTGTTTTCCAAATCAGGTTTAGTGATGGGTTTAGGAACCTGAAAACTGGAGTGAAGGGTACTACCGTCGTTGATGTGAAGAAGAAACAATGTTGGTGCCAGAACTGAGCCCTGAGGCACTCCAGCATTTACTTGGTGAAAGCTTGAAAAATGGCCGTACATAATAACTGATCGTTCAGTTAGATAACTAAAGAGCCAAGTACCGAGTTTAGTTGAAAGACCATATGAGGGAAGTTTATTAAGAAGTGCGGCATGCCAGACCTGGTCAAAAGCTTTGGAAATATCGTGAGCAACGATCTGGGACTCACCTAGAAACTCAAGAGACTTATTCCAGCAGTGTGATACGAAGGAAGGAAGATCTGCTGTAGATCTTTTGTGGCGAAATCCATAATGCCTGTCATGCAAAATTTTGTGTTTTTCTAAATACGTAAGAATTTGTGAATTAATTAATTTTTCCATTACTTTACAAAGAACTGAGAGAATTGAAAATGGTCTATAGTTAGATGGAAGAGTGCAGCTTTCCAGCTCTCCGGAAAGATACCTGTGTCGTAAGAAATTCGAAAGAGCCGAGTTAAGATTGTTGCAAGTTCTGGAACACATTTTTTAAAACGACCGCTGGTATGCCATCCAGCCCAGACGATTTCTTGTTGTTAAGGAAAGAAAGGATACGCTTAATGTGTTTTACCTTAAAAATAATATCGGACATTTTATAGGAACTGGGGTAACCGCTGGAATTAGATCATTTACGGGAGGGTCAAGGGTTGAATTAGCAGCGAATTATTTAGCAAATAGTTCTGCCTTTCCTTTAGCGGTAGAAATAATTTCATCTCTCAAAGTTAGTGGTGGAAAAGAGAAAATTCTACCCATGTTTTTCGCAAAGGACTAGAAAAATTTGCTGCCATTTGAGCAAGAAAAACTTTGTTTTTTAATAAAATTATCGAAGAAGTCTTTGGCTTCAGATATTTTTGATTGTAGTGGTTTCTTAACTCAATTCTGGCCTGTCGGTTTTCTGGACTAGGATCCTGTAGAAACTCCTTGTGAGCCAGAACTTTTAAAATTCTAGCTTTATCACAAGATTTGGAAACCCAGGGTTTGTTATTAAATTGATTGGGGTTCTTGATGGTGTGTGGAATATAGGTTTGAATGCCCAATTGAATTGATTCAGTTAGCAAATTTCAGAAGGATTGCGTGAAGAAAAGCAGATGGAATTTCAAGGGTAAGTGGCGAAGAAGTCCCTTAGGCCATCCCATGCCATACGGTGCGTGGTGGCATGCATTCATTTACCTCGGGATGTGCAGGGTAAGATATAGTAACTAAGCCATGATCTGAGCGACCTAGGGGAACTGTGACAAATGTTTGATAAAGTTCGGGATTGGTGATAAGAAAGAGATCTAGGGGATTTGAACTATGACTTGGGACTCTAGGAAAGTAGGTGGGTTCCATAATAAGGTTGATAAGGGAGTTACTGACTGCGAAGATTTCGGCTGCTCTGCCTTGGGGGTCGGTTTTTAAAGGGCCCAGCCAATCCTTATTATGGACATTGAAGTCGCCAAGCACGATTAGTTCGGCCGATGGAAACTGAGAAATTATGCTATCGATCCTTGTTGAAAGAAAGTCAAAGTATTCGACAGGAATTATTAGATGGGGACCGGTACAAACAGCAGATAAATTTAGTTGAAGGTCTAAAAGAAAGTTTGAGCCAAAGAATATCGGGCCTACCCGATTCAATATTGGAAACTCGAGCACAAGCCAGATCGTTGTGGACGTAAGCACATACGCCACCATGTGGGCAAAAAGACGAAAAAAGTTCGTCGCCTGGGAAGAGAAGGTAGCTGGTTAAAGATATGGAACTTATTTGTGTTTCCGTTAGAAACAGTATGTGGGGCTTAGATGACTGAAGGTGATGGTGAACGGAGTTTATATTGGTTTTAACCCACATATATTTGCAAAAGTAATTAAACTTCATGATGAAGGCCTCCCGGATGCACCCCTCGCCCGGAGATCCGAATGGAAGGGTATTTTACCTCCGGAACATTTTACTTCCGGGTGTGCCGCCATCATTTGTACATAGTTTGGGGGTTAAAAGGACAAAAAGAGGAGAGAAGGAAAACTGACTCACACAACCAAAACTCGAAACGTCCGTTAAGATTTCACGGGTCCTTTAAAGGGCGAGTGGGGTGGTACCTCCTCAGGCAAGGAAAGCTCTTTTACCACCTACCAAAATTATTATTAATTATTTAAATTATTAATTATTTTGCAGAGCGGAATTTTTAGAGAATGTAACTGTACAAACAAAATTTTATATACAGTGTGTCCAAAATTGGTAGGGAATGTATTGGGATTTTGAAAACTATAGAAGATAGAAAGATGGTAAAATGGGAAAAGTTGTGATCCATTCAATGGTTAATCTAATGTCGTTTTAATGACGGCCGTATTGCGTTTGGTTTTTGAATTATTTTGAAAAAGCTGAAAATGTGCATTTTAGAAAAAGTGCTGTAGATTTTTTTATTTTAAATACTTTTGGAATCTCTAAAACATTACTAGGGCAACTTTTTAAGAGCAATGCATTTCTTTATTTAGATTTTAATTTCGACGTTTTGGTTTTGAGATACTATCATCAACTTTCGTTTTTCTTATGGGGACCATTTTATTTTTTTACACATTAAAAAAAAAAATTATTTTAAATGATGTTTAACACTTTATAGGTATTATTAATTTTGTCAATCATGTCAAAAATCGTCAAAATAATTTTTTTGTCCGAGTGGGCCATGACTGCGGAAGACAGTAGCTCTAAAAACAATTGCCATTTAATTTTCAATAAGAACCTATACTGGGAATGATAATGCAAGTTTATTTCTAACTTTTATAAACTTATGTACCCAAACAAAGATGGTATTTACATTGTGTGCATCGGCACATTATAATCCAAATGTGTTAATTATATCAAGCTGTAACTTTCTGAAGGCAATGCATGTGCTTAAAAACATTTGTTTTATTTTATTACCCATAGCATAGCATACAAAACCAAATTTTATTAAGTCTTTTAATTCGCACAAACACAGTGGAAAAACCAAATTTTACTTACATAATAGTATGTGAAAATAAAAAGTTCTCTACACTTATACTAATCTACTATTTAAAACAATAGCATGTTTTCTGCTATGGTTTTATTTCCTATTTAATAAATACCATAGTTATCTTAAAAAAAATATTTCAAAAAAGTTTAACTCTTTGATGACAGCTAATGTATAATAAAAACCAGGTTATCTTACAATCTGCAAAATATTTTTGAATGTTGGTTTGTATTACAATTCATATTAATTTTTTAAACTTTTACATTCTTTAAATTTGTTTGAATTCTAATATGCGATTAATTTTTTACCTATTGAGATACGTGGAAAGAACATAGTATATGTTGTAATATATAAGTAGTATGTAAGTATAATTTAGTTTTATAATTGTGTTTGTGACAATTTGAAGATTGAATTAGGTTTGTGTATGTTATGAATAAAAAAAAATAGTTGAGCACACAAACCTATTTCTGGCAGAAAGGTAAGAGCTTGTTAAATTAACACATATTTTAATGTGCCCATGCACACAAGGTAAATATCCATTTTTGTTTGAGTATACAGGGTGTCATTGAAATGATGTAAAAAAATTCAGGGGGTGATAGTACTCTAAAAAATAGTAAAAAAGTTCCGATAAGTATAGGGCGCAAAATGCATATTAAGGGAGTTAAAGGCACTAAAAGGATGAATTTAAAAAACGGTGTTTTTAAAATTATAGGCTTAAAAAACGAGATAGGATTTAAAAAAAAATCCTCTGCCATAAATGTTGACTCTAAATCAAATGGTAATATACTGAAAAATTATTTGGAAAATCGAAAAGGGTAGTTTTTGCAAGGGTAGAGGGTTATTTCGTGAATAACTTTTCTCAGGATATTTTTTCGCAACGTGGGTTCATTTTTTGAAAACTACATACTTTTTCCAACCCAAAAGGTACTCTTGTTGCACATTGCCCAGAGCGATGGTTTTTGGAGAAAATTAAAGGCAAAGAGTTTGCTCTGATGGGTTGCTTCTTATTGCTTTAAAAAACGAAATAAACCAAATACTAAAATTCTTTATTTAATGCATATTTATTTAATTCATTGAAGGTATGCGGTCTTATCACTTTATTTATTTCGCATGTATGCAAAAAAACATGTTCTGGTTCACAAGTATTTTTGTCAGTTTATTGTTGAAGTGTGCGTAAACGTAAAATTTGACAAATTATGGAATACATTGTGAGTGAACTGGCAGATATACATTTTATTTATGGAAGAGCGAATGGAAACGGTCTTTTAGCTAAACGCTTGTATGTTAAAAAATATCCAAATCGCAGGGCACCTTCTCACCGGATATTTGCGATAATTCATCAGCGCCTAAGAGATACAGGTTCATTTGAACCTAGAAACCAAGACCGTGGCCGTAATTTGACGGTACGTACACCTGATGTTAAGGAGCGCATTTTAGCACATGTAGAGGAAGATCCGGGGATATCGGTAAGGAGAAATGCAGTGCGGGAAAACGTGTGTCGCCATTCTGTGTGGATGACTCTTCATATTCAACTTCTGTATCCATATTACATCCAAAGGGTACAAGCTCTTGCAACTCGCACAAGCACCCCTTTTTTGGCAAATATTTTATGCACGGATGAAGCTGAGTTTACAAGAAATGGAATTTTCAATTACCATAATACACATCAATGGTCTAATGAAAATCCTCATGCTGTTGTGAAAAGTCGATACCAAATTCGATTCTTAGTTAACGTTTAGGCGGAAATTCTTGGCGATACACTTATTGGAACATTTTTTCTACCCCTGAGGTAGGTTAATTTTACACCTTCCCAAAGGTCGCTTATTTCTTATACTAATAAACATTTTAGGCTAAATGGTCAAAGTTACCTTAATTTTTTAATACATGATCTACCAGCACTTTTGGACCAAGTTCCCATAGCACAGAGGCAGATCATGTATTTTATGCATGATGGTGCACCAGCTCATTTTCCGCCAGTGGTGAGAAATCATTTGAACCAGATTTTGAGAGGCGTTGGATAGGACATGGTGGTCCACAAGCTTGGCCAGCAAGATCACCAGATCTTAGTCCACTAGATTTCCACTTCTGGGGCCACTTGAAAACTCTGGTTTACTCAGTGCCGATTAATACTGAAGAGCAACTACGGCAACGCATTATTGACTGTTCCAATTAAATTCGTACAACAGCTGGGATATTTCACAGGGTACGCAAATGGTGGAGAAGAAGAGCAGATATCTGCATTGAAATGAATGGTGGTCACTTTAAACATTTACTATGAATTAATTAATGCATTATTTTAATAAGGAATTTTGGTAATCGGTTTCTTTCATTTTTTTAAAGCAATAAGATGTCTTAAAAATAATGAAATTTTGATTTTTCAAAGAATTATTTGGTTACTTTCGAAACGCCATAACATTCAGACGTTTATGTTGATTAACCAGTTAGAGCAAACTCCTTGCCTTCATTTTTCTCGAAAACCATCGCTCTGGGCGATGTCCAACAAGAGTACCTTTTTGTAGGAAAAGTATGTAGTTTTCAAAAAATAAACCCACGTTACGAAAAAAGTATCCTGAAAAAGTTATTCACGAAACAACCCGCTACCCTTGCAAAAACTACCCTTTCCGATTTTCCAAATATTTTTTCAGTATAACCATTTGATTTACAGTCAAAATTTATGGCAGAGGATTTTTTTCGAAATATTATCTCGTTTATTAAGCCTATAATTTCAAAAATACCGTTTTTTAAATTCACCCTTTCAGTTTCCCTAACTCCCTTAATATGCATTTTTCGCCTTATACTTATAGGAACTTTTTTACTACTTTTAAGGAGTACTATTACCCCCCAATTTTTTACACCATTTCAATGACACCCTGTATACGTTTATCAATTTATAAGATATAATTTAACTTGCATTAACTTTCCCAATATCGGTTCTTATTGGAAATTGAATGGCAATTCTTTCTAGAGCTACTGGCTTCCGCAGTAATGGCCAACTCGGACAAAAAAATATTTTGACGATTTTGACATTAAAATCAAAAACACCTATAAAGTGTTGTACATCATTTTTAAGGAAAAAAATGTTCTTTAAAAATGTACAAAAAAACAAAATGGCCCTCATAAGAAAAACGAAAGTTAATGATGGTATCTCAAAACCGAAACGTCGAAATTAAAATCTGAATACAGAAATGCATTGCTCTTAAAAAGTTGCCCCAATAATGTTTTTACAGATTCCACAAATTATTTAAAATAAAAAAGAACTACAGCACTTTTTCTAAAATAACCATTTTCAGATTTTTCAAAATAACTTAAAAACCAAGAAGATACGGCCGTCATCAAAACGGCATTAATTTTGAATGGACCACAACTTTCCTCGTTTAACCATCTTTCTATCTCTTATAGTTTCCGATATCCCAATACATTCCCTACCAATTATGGACACATTGTATATCTTTTTTATTAACAGGGTGTTAAAGATTTATTTTTTAACACGCTTTTATTAGCTTTACTTGTATGTAAATCTATACAGGTTAAAGCATTCATGTAAAATGTTTAACTTTTCAATGGTTCAAAAAGGTATATTTTGTTAAAAATCGCTCTGAGCAAGCATTTTTCAGATACGTATTCCCATTAAGTAATTAACAACCGTATTTACCAAGCTCTGACAAATATTTATCAGACTGATAGCCTTCTTAAAAAGCAGTCACGGGAAATAGATGTTACAGTTTTTTGTCTTTTATAGTCTCTACAGATTCGTCTAAACTTTGCAACATTTTTTTCAATAACCTTTGCATTGTAAGTAACTTAATATTAAATATTTAATTATTTTATTTCTTTTAAAGTAATAATAACTTTTATTATATTGTGTAAGAGCAGAATAGTTCTTCATAATGTATGAAAGTTTTAATTATCCTAAAATGTTAAATAAACTTTTTAATTTTATTCTGGAGAAAAGCCAAATAATATTTTGTTTGATTTTAATTTCTCAGAAAACAAATAAAGCATAAAATACGTAGGGTGTTCGAAAAGTTTTGAGATATACGTACATTTATTTGATTTTTTCAAAATAATTTCCACCATATTGCATACACTTCTCCGTTATAACCAACCAGTCACTGAAAATAGCTTTCCACTTTTCATTTGAAATTTCAGCGCATATTTATCCCAGGCCTCCAGTACCGCGTCTTCAGTTCTAAACTTTTGTCATTTCAGTTGGCTCTTGACAAAACGAAACAACCCAAAGTTACACGGCTCCAAGTCGGGGCTATAAGGCGGATGTTCCAAAAGTCTCAAGCCTGCATCTGTCAAAAATTGAATGGTAAGTTCAGCTCGATGAGGTGGGGCATTGTCATGATGAAGGTACCAGCCAGCGAGTTGGGAGTTTGGGCGAATCACTCTTAACTTTTCTATAATTTTTGAAAGGCATACTGTAGTGTACCAGAGAGCATTGACGGTCTTCTGTTTAGGAATACAATACGTTCAATTATTCTTCTTGAACCAAAGAAAACAACTATCATTATTTTTTTTACAGATCTTGATTTGCGAACTTCGGTCGGAGTTTCTTCACCTTCAAGAACCCATATCTTATTTTGTTGTTTAGTTGGGACATATTAATAATAAAGATAAGTTTCATCTCCCGTGACGATCGACACTATGTCTTTAGATTTATCCTCCTGGAATTTGGACATCATTTTTTACGCCAATTCACTCTTTGCGTCTGCTGCTCGGAAATTAACTTGTGTAGAACCCAAAGAGTACAAATTTTTCTAAAACTCAAGTGCTCATGTATGATCGTGTATAATGTTGCTAAACTAATGTACAGTGTCTCTTCTAACTGTCGATGGGTAATTCGTCGGTTTGTTTCTGTAGCTTTTTCGACTACAGATATGTTTTTGGGGTAAGTACTTCACACGGTCGACCTGAGCGTGAGGCGTCTTCAAGCGAAAACGAGCCCCTCTGAAATTGTTTGTACCATCTGTATATGGTCACACGAAATGGACAGTCATCACCAAGTATAGGCTTCATTTCTTCTAAACATTGTTCTTGAGATAACCCACGTGAAAAGTTGTATTTCAAATTGCACGGCACTCGATAGTCGTCCACGACGCGACGCCATTGCGCTAAATCTCTGGACACGAACTGGCGCAAAACTGATAGTTTTCTAATAACTATGTAGGACTACGACATGTCATGACATGTACAAACAAAAAACATCAATGTTACTTTCCTGCACCGTTTAGTTACAAAGTATCTCATAACTTACTGAACACCCTACGTACATGTACCGGATGTCCCTAGCCGGTGGCTCACCCCTATATCTTTTTTATTTTTTAGGATATTAAAATAAAATTTTGTACATATGTATAACACAGAAATATGCATCTTTAGTTGCTTTCTATTACTTCCGGTTTAATCGGAAACGACCTTAACTTCTCTATTTTAAATGCGACTCCCGGTATATTGTTACTTATTTAAATAGAAAATAACATTACTAGTACAAGGACACTTTATTTATTACTTTTTGGCGTCTAACTTCTAAAATTTTTAAATTTTTAATTTTGAATCTAGAGTGCTACGAATGCAATAAAACGTTATATTTTAAATTAAGCAGTGACAAAAAAATATATACTACAGTCTTTTGTTTTTTAAAGACTCTACTGAAACGTCACTGGAGCCCATATTAACAATCTGGTAAGAACAAACTAAAATATTTTTGATGGTCCTCTTAGTTTTTGAGATACAGGGCAATCTTTTTTCATTTTTGGATCCTCTCGTATTTCAGTTTTCTTGTTACTTACAACAAAAGTAAAAAGCGATATTGGTAGATAATTTTACGTAGAATATAGTGGTGTAGTTAGATTTCTTTAAAAAAATATATTATTCGGGGTATGAACCAAATATATGATTTTTCATATGATTCATCCTGTTTATTTCTTATTCATTAAGTTGCCCCTTACAGTAACCCTACTCACCCCTCGGTTTTGCAAGTTTGTTTACTTATTAATTTATTAAAAACTGAATAGTTTGAATCCACGTTACTGTGTTTATACTCAAAACAGTGTCCAAAATTACTATATATCTACAATTTTTAGAAAAACATTTAATTTAAAACATTATAATAAAAAATCATGTTTAACCCTAAACTTTTTCCTACATAAACAACAACAGGAGTCGCATACGACCCCATGAAGAATTACTGGTATTTTAAAGTTCAAACAGCCTTAAACCGATCTATTTGTTTTATTGGTTGTTTCGTAATTTAGCCAATGATTTTTACAACAAAAAAATATTTTTACACATCTTTGTTGGATTCCCATAATTATTTTTTAATTATGGAAATCCAACTATTTACTTGAATGCAATAAAGCATTAAATCTTCCAATTTTGTTTTATCGGTCGGTCTCTTATTTTTTTGTTTTTTTTGAAAAGTCTATCTTATTTCTACGTAGTTTTTCGTTTCAATTAGTTACATTTTTATGCAGCATGTTATCGTCAAAATATAATTTTCAAGCTTTCTACTCAGTGTTTATTCCTTTAGGTTTAGAAAGATGCGAAATGAATTTTTTCTGTCCGTGTTTATTAAAAAAGGTGTAAAGTGCCATCTGTAAACACTGCTTTCATTATTCACTTTGTTGTAGATGTGCCAAAAATACTTTTTGTCACGATTTATTTTCGGTTGGTTTCTGCACTATTTCGACCACCTTCACTTCTTTTCCTTTATATTCCTTAAATTCACTTCCAATATCACCTAAGTCTTAAATATTATTGTCAATAATCTTATTACTTCCTTTATGTCGTCTTTTAATCTTTTAAGTTATTTCTAACTTTAATATTTTCTTTTGACAGACATGTTTTTTATTACGCAAATATCAGCCTATAACTCAGGCAATAATCTTCTGCGGCATACGTAATTTGCTGTGGTAATAGTAACAGCCAAGCTACAAAAGCAGGTGTAGCAGCAAGATTATAATACAACTTTTGCAAGAAATATGTCTAAAATTATATTCGGTGAGGTCACGGGCGACTCCGTGTTGTCGTTTAAAGGTTAAAATTAATACCTTTTAAACTAAAATTTTAATAATAATTTTGGTTACAGTAAAAAATTGCGTGAACAAACTTTTAGTAATACTTTAAAAAATATAAAATAAAAAAATCTTACTGCACTAATGGATTCTTCGTTAAAATGTACAACATCATTAATTTTTACTTTTGTTGTAAATTACAAGACAACTAAACTACAAGGGGTGTCCAAAAATGAATAGAAAATAATTTTGCCCCGTATGTCAAAAGCTAGGACGACTATAAAAATCCACCAAATCCAGACACCATGTACAATAAACCACAACGACAGTAATAATTTAATTTCTTATTAATTAAACCTTTAAAAAAACACAATTACGAAAGCTTAAACACACTCATCATACACACAAAAAAACGAAATTAATTTGAAAGTTACTCAACCTTCAAATGATACCACCCATCAAACACAGGATAGAAGTAAATGGGCTTCTGACACTTTCGCTACTAAAAGACTTGCATATATTAAGGTACGTATCAACCAAAGAACCAATAAGGAGCTTTTTGTTACTAAATGTTGATTTGTGTTCCAAAATTACGGAACAAATGTCAACAGGTTTCAGCTTTTTGTCTTTACTGAAGCAACTAAAATGAGGAGCCGTTTTAGTTTTGTTTATCGTTGTTTACGTTAACACATTGTCGTGGAAATCTGCACTTCACGAAACTATTGAATGTCTCCACCGCAGCAACATCTAAATTTGTTCGATCTTGTTTTGACTTTTCCTTCAATCTTACCGACTTCAAATGAAAACACGAAACACAAAGAAACATTTTTATTTTGTTGTTAGAACTTTGACCAACTTATTGGAACATTATGGAACTTTTTTGGAAACATGCAACATAAACAAAAGTTCCTAATTGTTGCCTTGGTGGATACGACCTTTAAAAGTTAGTAGCCTAATAGCCAAAGAAACTTTAAACAAATTTTTTAAACTAACAGAAGTGGTTTTCCAAAAACCAAAAAATGCTGTAACAAACAAACAGAAAGCTTTCGTTTCATAGGTAGACGACTATCTAAAATCAACTAAACGTTTGATTGATGAAGCTATAGACCTCCATTGTTACTAACCTGCAACCAAGCTGCTGTTAGCAAAAAAAAAAGGTAATAGGAATTTGTGTGATATACTACTAACTAAAATATTGATTGTATCGTATCAAATTGTTGGTACTCTTTTAAGCGGTTATCGTATGCCGATTTATTTGAAAAAACTGACTTAAGAACATAAATAGAATATAGCAAACTTGAGACGGCTCCGTAGGAGCTATAAAAAACAAATGATTGTCACAAAAATTTTTTTGGTGACTTTTTGATCCAAATTTTCTCCTTTAATACCATTTTAGATTAAAAATTTAAAATAAACAAAAATATAGGTTAGACATTTAAAAGTAACAGATGTAGTGTCATTGTACTGGAAATGTCACTTTCTATTTAACAAAGTAATAATAAACCGGGTGTAACATTTAAAATAAGATAGCTAGGGTCTAGTGATAGGAAATAACCTAATACATAAAACAATGCATATGTATGTAAAATACCTAAGACACAAATTTTATTTTAATAATTTAAAAAATAAAAGAGATATAGGATTGAGCCAACTAGTAGGGACACCCGGTGCGAACTTAGTGGACACATTGTTTATAAGATGTTTTATTTAAAATAAGCAAATTAATTTTACCGGTATAACGGAAAGTCCTAGAAACGTAAAATACTTGTCATTTGTCAAAGATTAATATCATATAAGCCTATTGCCATAATTTAAAAAATAAATCCTTAATAGTTTCCGACACTTTTTAATAGGCCATTTACCCTAAGACACCCTGTATATTTGATTAAAAATTATATCTATGCTACCTATAACGCAATCCATTGTCAAGTTTTAAAAATATTGTAAAATATGTCTCATTCTGTACTCGGTTTTAAAAATATTTGGAATAATTTACAAAATCGCAGTTTAGAACTTAAAAATATATCCTAAATATGTTTATTTATTGAAACCTACGAAATCTAAATACTCCAGCTATACTCAACCAACATAATAACAGTCAACCTTTACAAATTTCCTGATGTCCCAGAAGGGAACTGAATAAATTTTCTATTCTATTTTCCAACATTAACTTTGTAATAATTTATTTTAAATTTAGCACATAAAATACGTACTTGCACAAACAAAAGGCAATTTCAACATTCCAGTGAAAATTCGCTTTTCCATAAAATGTCTGAAGTGCTTCCATACACGAGTTTCTGTTGCAACGAGAAATGTCGCAGTGATGTAAAATCGGTGCAAGAAGCATTCTGCAATGGTAATTATTGTTACAGCTGTCCATGGCACTATGGCAGGTGCTTTGAAATACCAGTCTTTCTCTTTCCGAGTCAATTGTGTTGCCTGAAAGAAAGGAAATTCTGAATATAATAAAAAGTAATTTTATTGTTTTACAGTAATTATTTGCAAAATTTAGTTAGGAGAAAATTTGTTTTACTATTATTTAAAAACAATATACCGTGTATTGGCAAATAATGGTGTATTTCTTGAATTTGTAGAAAGTATTAAAGATAAGTCAATAGGAAATTGTGTATTCTGTTTTTAAAAACTGACACATTTTAAAAATGTGGCTTAAAAAAACCTAAAACATATCATATACCTATACTAAGACTGTAAAGATAAGGATCATTGATAAAGGTACCATGAAATTCTTGTGTCATGACTCAAAAATTTTATGAAAAACTTTCATTGTAGACCCCAACCTTAACTTTTCCAGTGTAGACCAGTAAATTAAAAAACATATACTGGGCGACACAAAAACTTGTTAGTCTCTTATCCAATATAATTTAGTTTATTTAAAACAATATTTACATTTTTTAGTGTGTAAAAATTAACGTACCTTTAATAACCCTACAAAAGCAAAATATCATAAACCGATATTTACCAGGAGAATAATTTAAATACTTTAAATAATGCCGTATTCGCATCTTAAGGCAATTACGTGTTTAGTTTAACAAAAGTTTTCAACACATTGATTTATAAAGAAAATTGTTAAATATTATGTAATATTTAAAAATTTAAAAGTCCGAAATTTAAAAATTCGAAATGACAATGTTTTTAGTAACACTTTTGTATATTTTTATGTAATTTTTAACCCTCCGACGATGCGTCCAGTAAGGTTACAAGATGTTACGTGATGCGATACTTTGTGACTCAAATGGAAAAATAAAATTTTTAGGAGTTAAAACAAGATATATCTAATAAATATTTCCTAAGATAAAGATTTCTAAAGTTTTTAACAATTTATTTTACATCCTGGCACGTTTTAACTTGTAAACTTGCAAGCAATTTAGGTATTTAATGGAATTTTAGATATTTAGATTGGGTAATTTATAAAAAAATAAATTTAGCAATTTAAATTTTAAAAATAAAATACCAATCTAAATGCCTAAAACACATGAATATTGGTGTTTTCCATTGAAGATTAAAGACAATGGTTGCACTACACAAATTTTAAGCTTTAATCTTTGCAAACAAACTGGTAGCCATAAATCGCAAGTAAGACCTTAGACACGATACTAAGCGTTAGGTGAAAGCGCTGTCTTTGATCTTTATGCGAGAATAAAAAATCTTTTAAATCAGCCGTTTGATGCACACGCTTAGTATTGTGTCTGAGGCCTAACTGTGGTTTTATTATATCTTTATGCATTGTATAATATAATATGGCAATGTTCGGCAGGGTTTAATTTTTTTTTTGAGTTGGTATTTCATATAATCGTCAATATTTGAATTAAAAAATCTACTATGTCTTTTAATCTAAATTTATACGCTGCAGTTTTGTTGACTCCCCTTTATCGCTTGTAGTAAATAGTAGAAACCAATCGTTGATTTGATTAAATAAGATATTATACTTATTTTGTCCTAAAAATCAACGATACCAGATAAAAACAAAATATTTACGGGACCAGGAGGGCTGCAGAATGGCATACCGCATTTTGACTCCCACCACTTTACCGATGGAATTAAAACTACTACAATTCCAAACACTATCTTAACATGTAGAGGGTAGATTTAGAGGGGCTGGGATAACCCTGTACTGCAGCCGCACGGCTGATTGTGCACCCTGGTTCTCCGTCTAGGTTATGTAAGCCAGATGGGACCTACAGCTTAACGTGGGTTCCGAACCACGGATGTCCTATTCACGACAACCCAAGACCAGGTGCCCAAGACACCCCCATAAAAGAAATAGAATACCTACCCCGTATCGAAGTCTGCAAAATAAAATGCCGATTATGCGTGGACAATTTACTAGTAACTTTATTTTTTCACTAGCAACTTTATTTTTTTTTATTAGCAACTACTACTGTTGGTAAAATTGTCACTTGTTACGCCAACATATTTTTTATTATGGACGTCTCGTTTATTCGATTACACAAATCGACAAAATAATAGCTTTGTTCTCCCACCTTAGGAATATATATATATTTAATATTTGTTGCCAAGGCATAAACGTACGATAACTAAAAAGTCGAAGTTAGCTCCTGTTACTTTTTAATAATTATATTTAACATTTTTAAGAAAAACAATGAATTACAATATTCACGATGGTTTAAAATATTCCAATCGCTTAGATCTTTTGGCTTTTCTGGTGTAGGACGACTCCTGTGTTTCTCTAACGATGGACCAACAATAATCGGCAAGCATAGAGGGTTCCCATTTGCCTTGGTAGCGTTTTTCAAATGACGCGATCTCTTGGTGGAATCGCTCTCCGTGCTCGTCACTTACGGCTCCCATATTTTGTGGAAAAAATCAAGATGTGATTGCAAAAATTGTTTTTTAAGGATATATTGCATCCCATTTTTTGATAAGCTTTTAACATTGTTTTGACGATATTTTAATATTGCGGAGATTTGTGATTGCCAAGAAAATTTTTGGTCACTTCTACCAAAGACAACCAAGCCTCTTTTCAACGTCATTTAATGCTGCCAGAACCTCTGGATCCTTCATGAGTTTCCTTACATCAGGTTCAACAAATATGCCTTCTTTTATCTTGGCATCGCTGAGAGAAGGAAATTTATTTTTTAGGCATTGAAACCCAGAACCATTTTTATCCATGGCCTTAACGAAGTTTTTAATTAATCCCAACTTTATATGTAAAGGTGGCATTATAATTTTTTGGGATCGAGTAATGGATCATTTTTTACATTTTTCTGGCCAGGGATATAAGCTGTTCTTTCAGGCCAGTACTCTTGAGTGTAATGTTGTGACCGATCCCTACTATCCCATTCACACAAAAAACAGCAGAATTTTGAATAGCCAGTTTGGAGTCCTAAAATTAATGCAATTACCTTTAAATCAGCACAGATGGTCCACTGGTAGTCTTTGTAGTTTATTTTGTCTAAAACAAGTCCCATCACTTCATACGTTTCTTTTAAATTAGCACTGTACGCTACAGGAATGGATGGAAGTTTGTTACCATTGTTTAAAAGCACGGCTTTTAAGCTAATCTTAGAGGAGTCGATGAAAAGCCGCCATTCGGAAGGAACATGCTCATAGCCTAATTTAACGAATAGGCCGTCAACATTATTACAAAACACTAGGCTTTCCTCCTTCGAAAAAAAATCGAGAACAAAACTGTGTCGTTTGCGATATTTACATATGACGACTCCGGGTTCGAGCAAATTCCATTGTTTAAGCCGTGACCCTAAAAGTTCGGCCTTTTCTTTCGTTAGATTCAGATCCCTGGATAGATCATCGAGTCGTTCTTGGCTCACTAGGACTGGAGTATTACTAGTAGAAGGCTCATGAAACTCTGATCAGAGGACGAATCTTCCTGAGCTGTTTGGTGATGTCTCAGTGTCTAGTGATGAATGCGCTGGCAAACTTTCATAACGGAACACAGGTTTGTCAACTGAACTCACGTCAGGATACTTTAGGAGTATGTTTCTTTTCCTGTTTTGCCCTTGAGATTAGTGAGACAAAAATAGCAGTCGGTACGTGATCTCTTTGTTCACGCCAAATGGCCGGTTTCGTAAAGGGCAGCATCTTAATTTTTTATGAGACCAATCGGTTAGGTTTTTGTAGCAAGTTGAACAGCAGACATGTGCACCCACGATTTATCTAGATTGGCAACTCTAATTTTGAAATAGTTAAAGTAACATTTTTATATACGTAGTTATAGACTTTTCTAACAAAACAGATCGGGAGAATTGACGCAACTGCGTGATATTTGTAGCTTACTCTTTTGGCGTTTCGAACACCATGACTAAAACTTGTTTCAATAGTTTGTTTATTCTTTGTAGTATCGATAAGAACAAAAGTGTAGAGGTGGAAAATTCACACGAGTCATTTATTTCTACAACGGGAGCTAAACAAACCTAAGTATTATTATTTTTGTGGAAGGCTCAAGGACACCTAACAAAAACAATATAAATCGCTTAGGTGGGGAGAATCGTTGTTGAATTGTGTTATCATTGGCCGGTTGCAGCACTCGAACGATGTTAACAACAGAATTAGGTGACTGTTTCCAATATCGCGAAATAAAAGTCACTAAACAATTAACAATACATAAACTGCCATTTTAATAAACCTGTAGTTATTCTATTTTTAAGAGGGCTGTGGTCCCAGACCAAAAAAGGTTGTATAGATCCCTATTATCCAACTGGTTGGGGTCCACAAGTCTGTGGCTGCAGGACAGCATGTGCGGCAGTGTTCGGCGCCTTTGGTCCTTTGCTGACTTTAGCGTCGATCCATTTTACACTTTTTGACCGTTTCTGTTAGGCTTAACACTAAATTTTCTGACCAAATTGTATAAATACTTTTTTGTAATTTATTATTTGGAAATATAAATTTAAACAAAATAATATTTGGCTTTTTTTTCTCCAGACTAAAATATTTATTAAATATTTTAAGAAAATTAAACTTTTTATATACTATCATAGAGTAAGGAAATTATAAGAGTTATCATGGAATAGCCGATTTAAGACAGGTCATGCGAAAACTCCCAATATAATTTTATTCATTTCTCGTTGAAATACCGCCAGTTAGTCATTTCCAGTAAGCTTACGTGTCTCCCCACCGCTGATGTTACACGAGGCGAGGCTTGACCGACGCAGTATTTAAAGTGTAAACTGGCAAAATGACAAGCCTGTTGCCAGCCTGCCGCAAAAGCGGTACGAAAAATTTTAGCATGCCATGGTTTCTCTTATCCGTAGGTATTTTTATGATACTATGAAGAAATATTCTGCCCTTGCATATTATAATAAAACTTAAAATTACTTTAAAAGCAATAAACTAAATAAATTTTTTGTTATTTATTTCTTTTAAAGTAATCCTAACTTTTATTATATTATTTTGTAAGGGCAGAATAGTTCTTCATGGTACATACATAAAAAGTTTAATTTTTTTGAATTCTTATTAAATATCTTTATTTTGGAGAAAAGCCAAATATTATTTTGTTTAAACAATTTTTTGGCCTGGCCTGGATTCGAACCAAGTCTGCGCCAGTATGCCCCTAACGAACCAGCGCTTTAATTCAGGCCATCACTCAATCAAAACACAGTCAAATAAGAATAGGTAAACAGCCACTTACGTCAATCAGACGTGAAATAAAACCAAAACTTTAAGTTATTAGGACGCTGGTACTTTTTTAATTGTTGTAAAAAGTAATTCTTTTCTACATCAATCCAGAAGTTAAAAAAAAATTTTGTCCTAAATTTAAAATTAACTAAATACGTTAAAGCCAAACTATTAAACATACCGTTAAAAGTTAATGTACCTATAGTATTTACAGTAGCATACAACGATGTAACATTAGGTTAAGCTTTTATAAGCGGGTTTTAAAATTGAAACCTGGCTTTTATTAAAATGGTTTGTTCCGCAAAATATTTAAGCCAGCTTTGCTAAGCTCCGAATGTAGTATAGAATTTAATAATTTTAGCTTAAAGCAGATATTTTGTTTTTGTTGCTAGCTAACCCAATCAAACTTAAAAACTTACCCCGAGATTACTATTGGCATTTGGGGTTAAGGCATTTAATATACATTTTGTTTGTTATGTTACTTTACTTTTTACTATATTTACGTCAAGACACTTTTTGTTTTGAAATTAAATTATCTTAAGGTTTTTTTTTTAAATAGACCGTCTGTTAATTCAATTAACATAAATTTTAGCATAAAAATTAAACTGAAAAACTGATGTATATATAAATACATAACAATTTTAAAAATTAAAAATTATTTTTTTTTTGGAACAATTTATTAAAACAAAATATAATTTATTACACTTTACACTATCAGCCAGGATTCTGAAAACATGTCTAGTTCAGCACACATTTGATTATTGTTTACTAACTTTTGCCTGCGGCTTTGCACGCGGTAAATTCTATTCAACCAGATTAAGATTTAATCAGAACTTACTAAAACTAACCATAATTAACCAAAACAATTCCTCTTTTCCTATACCAGCCAGTGTTTGCAATGTAAGCGCAAGAAAAAAGTGTTTATTTACGACTTTACATTAGAAATCTTATTAGAACCAGAACTAACCAAAACTAACCATCAAACTTCGTTAAGTAATTTTAATGATCATACATACATACATACATTTTATATACATACAGACGCGAAAAGCTTTATATTAGGATAACCATGCCGCGATGGACGATAAGAGTAAAGTTGCACGACAAATGCAGCTTTATATTATTGTTATATAAAGCTGTTTTTCTTAAAAGCTGATCATAATAATCAGAATAAAAAAACAAAGTAAAAGTCGATTACTATAGTTTTGAGTTATATATCTAGCGTGTATATGTAGTGATGTTGGAACTGCGATGGACGATACGAGTAAAGCTGCGCGACAATTGCAGCTTTATATTATTGTTATATAAAAGCTGATCATAATAATCAGATTAAAAAACAAAGTAAAAGTCGATTACTATAGTTTTGAGTTATATATCTAGCATACCAAACAGTACAGGGTGTTATGTCTGACTACGATAAGGATTACGATTTATTGACCTTTTAACTGAAGCCTTTGACTTGCACTATCACTTAGAAGTATAGGCACATAAATCTAATAATGTAACAGCTCATTGCAATTTACACTAAATCAGCCAAACATTTTTAGTTAAGTCTTTGTAGAGTGTTAATTTTGTAAATAATGTTAGTTGATGTAATCCGTATACAATCACCGCCAATATATTCAATTCGTCTTTAAAAATATGTTTATATTTAAAATTCATTCATTATCATATTAAAAATTACATTTTTGACACAAAATAAATGATGTCAGATACAAAAAGGTTTTAACTCATAATTCGGCTTGAGAATATAAGGGGACAAATTTGGTTATAAGGCTTTGGACTAGTCCAAGGTTAGTAGTAGCAGTAGTAGCCAAGCCAGGTTAATAAAACAGTGCAAGATATTTTTTGTTTTAAGTCAAACTCACTGTTAAAACTAAGCTTTATACACTACCCTGCATAAGCCCCTAAAGTATAAGTCTTGTTATTTAACCTCGGTTACCAAAATTTTATTTGCCGTTTTGTAAATTTTTTATTGCCTTAAAATGTATTGTTTTAAAGTGCGGTTTCCAAATATAAGTAGATATCTGTTAACTGCATTTGGCGCATTAATTAACTAAAACAATTGATTTATGCGTTCCCTATTTTGGCCAAACTGTTAAAATGACACTTAAAAGAAAAAAATATAAAACAACGCTTGCTTCATTAACAAATATAATACCAGTACAAAAACCAAAATTAAAGTGATTTTGACCAGTATATTTAATTTACATTTCGTTAATTTTTGATCTTTTGAGAAACCCAAAAATAATTGTTCCATACCGGTCAGTTAAATGGGATGATTTCCGAACTTGCCATTACATAATCTCTAAATGGCGAATGGGTGGGAAATTTTACTATTTTACCTATTTAGTAGAGTTTGATATCGAAAGACTAGCAACAATATTCTTGGAAACATCATCAATACTTCTAAAATCTCGGTTACTTCTCCCACACTTTTTTTACCCATAATTTACATTATGCACAGGCTTTATTATGTCATTTGCTTAATGATTTAATAATTTTTACGATATTTCAGACAAGGCTTTGGAAAATTTTAAAAATTATTAATTTTGAATGATTTATACAAAACAATGTTTTTTTTCTTTTAGTACAGACGACACAATTATAATAAATAGGTATATAAAAATTGAGTTACTACTTTAACTGTTTTTTAATATTTTTCAAAAATTTATTGAATTTATTAAATATTCCATTTTTTACGGATAGCGGGCACTTTAGTACAGTGGTTTACAAAGAAAATGGCCAGTTAGAATCTAAGACCATTAGTCACTTTTAGAATAAAATAACTACTACCAAAAATAAACGAATTCTTTAAAAAGAACTAAACTAGGTATTTGTCTCACACGCTACTTTACATAAAAAAAATTAAGAGCTGGTATATTAATTTTGTTAAAAGAAAAAACAAGGATTAGTGTCTATTGTATGTAATATTACCATATCATATCAGGCCAGTAATGCAATAGCAAAATAAGCACTATTAGTCACCCAATCCGAAATGTTTACATGCCGGCATTCGCTTTAAGTCGGCTACAGGCGGCATGCCAAGCCTTGGCCAACGTTTTAGCTAGGGCTTGCGGAAATGCTGGTCTACGTTTGAAGCTCGCGACTTGACGACCGTACACACGGCAAATGAAGGGGAATGTATACTACTGGCGGCTAGTAATGGCCCTTTTAATGGGCACACTCGCATCATGGGTAAAAATCAATGTTTAAAATTTAGTTTATACCTCTTATTATAAGTAAATAATCCATTTTTAGTAAATTAATTTTAAATGGTAAAACAAATAACGGGTTAAAGTAATTTTATAGACTGTAATAACCAACAAATCAAAACATAATTAGTATATTTTACATTGGTGTGGATGTGCCTACGAAATTGGCCATCACCAGCCGCCACTATCGTATACAAGCATACAAGCAAGCCTCTGTAAGTTGCTATTTAAGACGCTTTTTCTATTTTAATATTTCAACTGTACAGGGTGGGCCAAATTCGACGCTTTTAATAGGAAACTCATGTTTCTGTATGTTTTACACAAAAACTGACCCCCGTTTGCGAGGCTCAAATTTCAAGCCAAACTTACTGGTGAAAACCGCTACTCGCTATCTTGCGTCGTTTACTCGCTACAGGGTGTTTTTCAATTTCTGGCATTTTCTTTATTCCTTCATAACTTTTTTATTTATAAAGATTTTTTAGTTCTGTAAAAAAATTTTTACAGCAACTTTTCTTGCGATTTTAAATATGCTTTTTGTTTTTTCTAAGATGACGAATTTTTGACTTATTTATTTATTTTGGGAATTTTTAAATGGAACACCCTGTATATTATTTCAATTTTAAAATGAGTAAAAATAACCGTTTCAAAAATGTATCACATTTTGTATTTATTTTCAGCGGTTTTTGAGATAAATGGCTTTTTATGTTTTTAATTATTCATATTGGGTAGAAAGTAGGCCATGAAAGGAGCAAACATGTTTATTGTTTATTACTTTAAAAAATCTTAACTTAACTTATGTATTTTATAAACTTTAAAAGCTATATATGTTTATCCAATAAAAAATATTTTTGTCAAATTTAAAACCATTAAAACAACCAAGATACTTTATATACTGCTATACCGCAAAATAACTAACCTTTTTTATAAATAATTTAATAATTTAAAGAAGAGTTAATTATTTTATTAATGTTTTGCCCTAAGAACTTTTTGAGCATGTTTAAATATCAGGCCAATATTTTATACGAAATGCTAACTTTTCATTTCGTATGCTTATATGGATGCTAACTTCTACACAATGCCAATATTTTATATCTAAAATAATTGCAGAAAACAACACTATTTTCCATTATGCAGGTAAGCAATAGGTGGCCATGGAAAACAAATGCAAGCTTCTGACTTCTTAAGATGGCTAACACATTAAATTATCATCCGCTATTCGTTGTTGCTACCTTATTAAAATGTACGAAAATGAAGAAAAATATGATATGTTAAAATGTTTTATACAGTGCGGTGAAAATGTTGAACGTGCCGAAAATTTATATTTAACTAGGTATTCGGAAAGACGACAACCGCATAATAATATATTTTATAGGTTTAAGAACAATTTAATAAATTATGGCACCTTTATCCAACCGAGGTCAAAGAATTATGAAAGTCAAAGAGACCGAGAGTTAGAAGAAATTACAGTTTTGGGAGAAATTGAAAATAATGGACATAAATCAACAAGGGGTTTGGAGGAAGTTACTGGTGTAGCAAGAACATCCGGAAGACGTATTTTAAAAAAACATAAATTTAAGCCTTTTCGAACAAGAAAGGTTCATCACCTATACCCTACCGATTATGAACATCGCATAAGATTTAGTAGATGCTTTCTTGTCAAATGTCAGGAAAACCAGAATTTTCCAATCAACTGCATTTGGACTGATGAAGCGTCAATTAGTAGTTGTGGAATTTTTAATAGATACAACAGTTACACCAGGGCACGAGAGAATCCACATGTAACTGTAGAAGTGGTTAATCAAGGACGATATAGTTTTAACGTGGGGTTGGGAATTTTTAGAGGCAGGTTGGTTGGCCCTTATATCTATGATGGTATTCTGAATTCACAGCGCCACCTGCAAATCCTAGAACAATTTATTGAACCATTGATAGATAGTTTGCCATTGGCTGAAAGGGCGTTAACATTTTTTCAACAAGATGGTGCACCGCCACATAATTCCAGAATTGTTACAAATTTTTTGGATCAAGAATTTGGCGACAACTGGATGGGCAATCAAAGTCCAGTCCATTGGCCAGTCAGGTCACCAGACCTGACCCCGATGGATTTTTTTATGGGGCAAGATAAAGGATTTAACATTTCGCCAGAACCATAATTCAAGACAGGAACTGGAAGCAGCTTACTCGAAGCATTTAATTCCCTCTCCAATATTGAAATAATAAATGCAGCAAGGCAGAGCACACGGTTCAGATGTCAGATTTGCGTACGTGAAAACGGTAGACAATTTGAATATTTATTATAAGTAAGTAAATTAGTAGGTTTGTTTAAAAAAATGTTTTTAATAAACATGTTTCCTCCTTTTGTGGCCTACTTTCTACCCAATATAAATATTTAAAAACATAAAAAGCCATTTATCTCAGAAACGGCTGAAAATAAATACAAAGTGTGATACATTTTTGAAACGGTTATTTTTTGCTTATTTTAAAATTAAAATAATATACAGGATGTTCTATTTAAAATTTCCAAAAATAAATAAATAAGTCAAAAATTCGTCATCTTAGAAAAAAACAAAAAGCATATTTGAAATCGCAAAAAAGTGTCTGTAAAAATGTTTTTACAGAACTAAAAAATCTTTATAAATAAAAAGTTATGAAGGAATAAAGAAAATACCAGAAATTGAAAAACACCCTGTAGCGAGTAAACGACGCAAGATAGCGAATTGCGGTTTTCACCAGTAAGTTTGGCTTGAAATTTGAGCCTCGCAAATGGGGGTCAGTTTTTGTGTAAAACATACAGGAACATGAGTTTCCTATTAAACGCGTCGAATTTGGCTCACCCTGTACAGTGTGGATTTTTCTGGTTGTGAATATACGGTATAGACTTAATGACAGGACATGCAAATTGTTTAGTTGTTGTTAGAAATGATTTCATTTTCTGCTGCTGGTATTGTTTTGGTTATTAAATGTTTTAGTGTTCTTGTCAAATTTAGTTTGAAATATGCAAAACCTTTAAAAATAATAAATATTAATTAGGTCCATAACAAATTTTTTTTTTAATTTTTATTGTTTTAGCTATTTAGAAGAAAGCCAAATATTAGGTGATATTTTTTGTTGCAATCGCAAAAAGGAATGCATTTTTTTAGTTAGTTTAAGTTAGTTAAAGAAAATATCCCATAAAAAAATGTAACTTTTATTAATATCTTTAAAATAAACCATTTATTCAGTGTGCCCGAAAAGGTAAGGTCAAAAATAATAGGGGTAATAGAGTAAGCCAAAATAATGTTAGCACTTCATATAAAAAAGTTCTATGAGGCCTCGTTAGGATGATAATAACCTTTAGTTGGTATTAAAAACCCTATTTGAATTATAACTTTTGAACTGTTGCCACAGTATCAATGATATTTGAGCTACTAATCTCATAAAAATGCTTTTTTTATTCAATTTTGTATTTTTCTATGCCAAAAGTCCTAGGTATTAATCATCACATTTTTTTTTATAATCCCTATCTAGGCGAACTGCTCTTTTGGCTTTGCCGTTGCTTTGTGGATATCTTTCTTGGTTTACTCATAATGTGCTGGAATCCATAATTTTTAGAAAATGTTTTAAATTTATAATTTTAAAACTGTGGACCTCCTAGATAATTTTGAGAATTCCAAATTTACTGAAAATATCTCTTATTTGCTCAATATTATCTTTACTTTTGGTTTTCTGTAAACGTTTTAATATGAAATAATTATTGTCTTCTTCTAATACATTTTTAGTATCATTTCCGTGTTCCAAAGGTCTCCTTGATAATTTATCAGGTACATAAAATTAGATAATCGTAACCTCAACCTCTGCAAATGGTAAGATCATTAATTGGTTTCGTCATTAGGATGCTTAGTAGAGGTTAGTGGTCTGTCTGGATTGTACATTGTTTACCTAACAAATATTTCCCCAATCTTTTACAGATCCATGATCTCTGTCGTATTTTACTTAAACTTTTTAAACAGTATATGACCGGTGCCCATTGATTATCTTTTTGTCCTTTTATTTGTATCATATAATTTCAGCACAGGTGCAGTTGAGACAAGCTTTTTTGTTTGTTTAAACAATTGCTCTTGATTAATTTTTATTGCATTTTTACGTTTTAAAAGATCTTTAAACGATTTGGTTTCTTGGGCCATATTTTCTAAAATTTTAGTTTAAGGATTTACAAGACCCAAAAATTGACGAACATGTGTTACCTCTTGGGGTACTCAAAATTCTTTAATGGCTTACATTTGATTGATCTATTTTTACACCATTTTGACCAACTATATGACTCAATAAACTGATTTCAGTGATTCCCTTTTGACATTTACTTTTATTTTACATTAGCTCATTTTATTACAGCAACTTTAAAACTTGATTAGGTTTGTTCTTCTCTTGTAGTACTAAAAATTGTGATGTCATCAATATGTACCAGTACACCTTGTATATTTTTGATAACTTTATTTATGGCTTGTTAAAAAATTTCTGATGACGAATAAAGTAATACTTCAAAGTAAATGCTAATACTTGGAGTATTAGTACCGACTTCATTTTTATTCATACAACCCATTATATAAACATGTGCACCTGTATCAATTTGAAAGGCCACTTCTTGATTACAAGCCACCATCCGAATTTTTCATAGATTCTGTTTTCCTTCTTAAAATTCGCACACTATTTGATGTATTTGGTCATCATCAGAAGATGTTTCTAATTAATGTTGATCTATTTAACATACAACATTCTTATGGCAACACCCACACATTTTTAAGAAATGTGCTTTACTATTGCATTTATTACATTTAATATTGCTGCAGGACAATCTTTTGAAGTGTGTAATGGTTTTTTACTACACCTTCCGCATTGTTTATATTAGTTGTTTTTATTTTCTCATTCTAAATATTTCTTAATTTTGCTTCTTGAAATGTTAATTTGTAATTCAGTTGTTAATTCTCGGATAACTTTGAATTTCTTAGACCAACTACAAGGCGATCCCAAATAAGTTCATCTGTAAGGGTGCCAACATTGCAAGTTTCACTTAGCTTGACAACAGCTATAATAAAGTCCTCCATCTTGTTAAAACCATCTGTTAACAACAGCTCTTTTAAATATGACAATAACTTAAAAAAAAAAAAAATATTGTTAAATATCTTAATTAATTGATCATATGTTGCTAATTTATTTCCAGTCAAAAAAATAATATGTATAATTTATTAACATCAGGTCCCATATGTATCAAAAGACTGCCAACCTGTTTTTATGGCTGCATTATTTAAACAATAACACTGCGGTGCCTTTCATAACTTTTAGGACAGTTATTCCAATCTGAAGGTTCAAAAGAAAATCTTTCGGGTGGAGAAACGTTTTTAACAGCTTGCATTGTGGAACATCTTTGCATTAGCTCCAATAATATTTTATATAACTTTATTTAAATTCTCAAATAACAACTTAACTAACTACAACAGGTAACAATCAATGTGTAATATAGCTTCTGGTACAATATCGATTTAAATAAGGTATATATTTTTTGTACAAAAATGATGAAGAAATTAAACGGCCAAATCAAAATGTCGAATTTTCCTCCAGTGTTAAAAATGCATACAATAAATGAAAAAAATCGTCGCACCCTGTATAATTCCGACTTAGTAAGCACCCGTTTGCCTATGAAAAAACTATAAGGTTATTTAGTAGCCCAAATATCATTGGTTCTGTGGCAACAATTCAAAAGTTATAATTAAAATAGGATTTTTTATTACCAAAAATATTAAAGGTCAATATCTCCCTAAAGAAGCCTTACCTCATATAAAAAAGATTTCATGAACCTTTTTTATATGAGGTACTAACATTCTTTACGCTTGCTCTATCAATCCTATTATTTTTGACCTTACCTTTCCGGACACTTTGTATTTATTTTAAGTACACCACTAGAGTTTACGTAAAAAGTAATAAAACTATTGTATTTCAAGTTTGTTTTCTATCTCCATAAATGTCCGGATAATAAGACAAAATTAAAATTGACCAATTTTCAGGATGACCCAGTATCCTTAAAACCATTTAAGTTAGCGCGAATCTGGTTGCATCATTAAACTGAACACGAAACAAAAAAAAAAAAAAAAAAAAGATCGAGTCATGTAAGTACCTTGTTTTTTTCCTTTTACCGTTTAGCATATATCTTATATTCACAACAAAAATCCACCATGTACATGTAACGGACATTTCATTTATATTTGCAACCCATGCATCAGAAACCAAATTTCTGTTTTTATGGTTAACATGTTGTGGATCCCAAATAACGGGGGACTTTTTATATAATTTAAAAAATTCTAAAATGGTTTTATTTCACCAGTTTTCAGTCATTTCTGCTGTTAAGCAGAGTTGGGCTCGCAAAGTATATCGGCCAGTAATGCAATAACAAAACAAGCATTATAAATCACCCATTTTGATATGTTTACATGCCGGCAATCGAGTTTAAGCTTACTGGCAAGACCTAACAAATCCCTTTGATTTGTGTTGAAAATACCGCTCCCTACGCGAACCCTGGCCGGAGCCAAATTTGGCTTTGCTTTGCCATATGTTTTGCATACACACGATGCGCCAACGTTGGAACGAGCGGAGGTTTGCGAAGTCTTGGCATGTCATCTGTAGCAGGCTTTAGACTCTACACATTGCCTATGAACCACTTCATTTAGTTTATTCTTTAAAGGAGTATACATTCTAAATTTAATAACACTTATTTTATATTTTTAATAAGTTTGTTTATCTTCTTTTTAATAAATGTTATTAGATTCCTATTAATTGCCTGAAAACTGGTATGGTATTTTTAGATTCAACATTTGCTAACAGTAACGATCTTTTAGAACTTCTTTAACCTACTTTATAAGCTATTATTGAAAAACCATTATATTTTTATGATGAAGTTATTGTATTTTTTTATATACAATAAGCCATTAAAATTAAAAAGTTCCTAGATCATTATGAAATAAAGTAAACAAAAAAAAATAATAAAGTAAAGAAATGAATGTATAAAGACCTTTACTTATGTATGTGGGCAAGGTGGATAATTTTATTTCTTACTACCTTAGTAGTAAAGTGTCGTTAAAGTTTAACTTTGAAATACCAAGTGTCAACAAATTTATTAAACAAGCCATAATTCCTAGAGTATTAGACATATCAGACTTCGTATAGGTAAATGGTAAAAAGCTTAATTCTTGCACATATTTCTTTTTTCAACTTTTGGTATACCCGAAAATAACTTCAATTTTAAATACACTATACACTTTATATATTTTATCATTTTTATTCCTTGGGATGGACAATTCCAAATGAAAATGTAATACTTTAAAAGGTTTTAGGCCTACTTGATTTTTTAAGAGCCATTTTTAATATTTTATCAGGTGATGTATAAAAATACAATCGCAGAGATTAGGTAATTAATATAAAAGATAGAAATAAAATATTTTGGCAAACTGATATTTTCGCGCCTAACACTTATTTTTTAAATGGCTAGTTTTAAAAATATACCAAAAAAGTAGACTTAATATCTTAGTTTCTCGGTATTTTTTTAAATATTATTTTTAGTAATATTTACCTATTTTAAATAATAGGTCATTACTTTAATAACTGTAATCTGCTCTGAGCAGGGCACTTTAATCAGTTTCAAAAATAAAGTCAGAAAAATCCTCATTAGGTACGTGTTATGTATACAAAGTTCAAACCCAAAATAACCAGGATCAAATTGCAGGGTTACTACCAACAGAGCTAACTAATTTGTCAATTATTAAGCCATATTACCATATGCCAAGGATAATCAAGTTCAGTTATCCAAGTGACTGATTATTCAAGAGGTTGGTTGTCCGACGGACATTTTTAAAACTTATAAAATTTTAAACTGTTTGATAACTTATAGTTAATTTTTGTTTTTTTATGCTTACAGTAAAATTTAAATTATTAGAAAACTGGTTTTTCAAGAGACTGGTTGTCCGACGGACTAAACCTTGAACTGTCTGATAGAATGTATTTTATTTTTCACATTTTTTTTAACTCACAGTAATATTTAGATTAAATACGATCTTAAACACCATAATTTATTAAAAACTGTTAATTACACGTACTTACGTATTTCTGATGGTTGTTCGACGAACACACATTAAAGCCAACCACATTTTTTGGCGAAACTTGGTCGACTAAAGCCGCAGTTATGATAAAAAAGAATGATAATTGGTCGTGATCATTTACGCAGAATACTGACTTACCGACAGTGTACACTCTACGCCATTTATATTTTGATTTTTAAAAATATCGTGGTTGTCCGACGGACATACGGTATGACGGAATTTTTCGGGGACCAAATATATATTTAAAAAAATGGCAAATATATTTTTATATATTATATATTTTTTTTAATAACAGTTATTTATAAACAAGTGTTTTTTAGTATTATGAAGTTATACAGTGTGTCTCAGGATATGTGTTACTAGAGAATAAATGGACCAATAATTTTAGAATTTTAAACCGTACTTTTGGAAATACTGGTCGCATGGTCCAAAACCGATAATTACAAAATTTTACTTCGATTCTTTATAAATAATATAACTAAATATATGAAAAATGACCAAGAGTAAAGTACCTTTACTTTTAAAAATAGAACAAAATTTTATAAGTAAATGTTTTAGAGAATTAAATTTTATGACAAAATTAACTTTTTAAAAAATAATAAAAATGATTAAACTTTCTCTAAAATTATACTCCTTTTTGCTCATTATTTAAGTTGTAATGCGTAATGTAAAAATTGACAGTTATATTTTTTTTACTCTAATGCTTAAACTTCTAATTTTGCCGTATAATTCAATCTCTACAATATTTACTTATAATATCTTGTTCTATTTTAAAAATAAAACTAGTTAGTTTTTGGGCACTTTTCATATTTTATGTTATAACTTGCTCTGTTTAATACCAATTAAAGTAATTTTGTAGTTATTAGTTTTGGACCATGCGACCAGTTTTCCTAAAATTCTGTTTTAAAATTCAAAAATTTTTGGGTCATTTGTCCTCTTGTAACACCTATCTTGGGACACCCTGTATATACTATTGTTGCAAGGGGACTAAGAGTAAACTTATAAAACACGTTACTTTGATTTACTTAAAGAACTATTAAAAAGGCCATAATTTAAGAAATAATAACAATTATTATTAGTTAATGATCTGAATCTTTTAATGTTACTGTAAGGTAAAAAAAAACTCCAATGTTTTACTATCCAAATTTCACATGCCTCCGTCGTAAAAATAGAAGGTAATATTCTTAAAAAAATAAAAACAAATTCCAAATAACAAATAAAAATAAAATTTACTTCTTAAAAATAAAATAAAAAACGTAATTTCTAAAAATAAAATAAAACATTTCAAATTCTTTAAAAAAAACTAGTTTAAGTGTTCAAAAGGCCTTCACCTTGAGCCTCATAATAGATTAGCCTGTCGTAAAATTCTTGGCGTATTTTTTCAAATACGTTGAGAGGTGAATCTTGACACGTGTTTGTAAATGTTGTAGAGAATTAAATTTTATGACAAAATTTAAAGATAAAGAATTAAAGTAAAAAAAATATTTTTTCTCAAATTGCTACATTATGCACAGTTTTAAAAATACTTGGCTTAAGGCATTAAATTAAAAAAATATATTAAAAATTATTAAATTTTCTCTAAAATTATACTCTCTTTTGCCCATTATTTAAGTTGTAATGCGTAATGTAAAATATTGACAGTTACATTTTTTTACTCTTATGCTTAAACTTCTAATTTTGACATAAAATTTAATTTTTTACAATATTTACTTATAATATCTTGTTCTATTTTAAAAAATAAAAGTAGTTAGTTTTTGGGCATTTTTCATATTTAATGTTATACCTTGCCTTGTTTAATACCAATTAAAGTAAAATTTTGTAGTTATTAGTTTTGGACCATGCGACCAATTTTTCCAAAATTTTGTTTTTAAATTCAAAAATTTTTGGTCCGTTTGTCCTCTTGTAACACCTATCCTGGGACACACTGTATATACTATTGTTGCAAGGAGACTAAGAATAAACTTATAAAACACGTTACTTTGATTAACTATATATATATATAAAGATTCTAAATTCTTGGGGATTCGGTCTAGGGCTAAATTAAAACTCTTTTATTACTTAACGCCGAGCTTTCGGAAATTTATTTTTTCCTTTTTGAAGGCTACAATATAAAGAAAAATCTTTTACAATCAAAAAATTAATCTACAAAAGCAACCTATTGTTTTAAAAAAGGTAATATTATATATATCTCTCATATCTATCATAACTCTTTTTTTACTAAACGCCGAGCTTTCGGAAATTGATTTTTTCCTTTTTCAATATATATATATATATATATATATATATATATATATATATATATATATATATATATATATATATATATACATTGTTTGGCGGGGTAAGTCGACGCTCCGTTTGGAAACCTTGGTGAATATCGTTTGACTAGGTAAGGTTGCCTCAGTTGCCTCATTACGTCACATATGTACCGCACTGCTGGTTCCTTGGCGCCAACATAGCAAACAAGGATGTGTAGACGGATAATACTATGAGGGCGAAAGAGCGCGATATACAATATTTAAAAATCAGCTAGAATAATCATTGTTAAATAATTTATTAATAGGAAATAAAGAAGTTACGGTAACAACTGGAATTAACAGTATTTAAAAGTATTTCTTTAATAGTGACAAAAAACACAAACTACACTGTTAAAAACTTCATTAAATAATGAGCAAAATACATATGTGACGTCATGCTGACGTATGGTCCGCCATGTTGCAAGGCTTACGAGGCCTTACCTAGTCAAACGATCTTGAACCTTGAATCTACGTTTTTATAAAGAGCGTAAAAAGACAATTTATTGTATATCAGAGCAGGACAGACAATCCCAGATGACGCAGAAAATTCCCACTCATCGGAAGCCAGGACCTCAAGTAGGGAGTGTGTGAAGTTTTTATGTTTTACCGCGTCGCGCACTTTTCGCGGTTGCGCGGTTCGCAATCGCTTTGTCATTACAAAATTACACTGCAAGTGGGATGCTAACGTTGGCTTAAAATTAAAAAAAAATTATTACCTAAAGGGACTAAATTACTAAGCTAATCATTGTTATCTTTTAATGTTACAGTAAGGTAAAAAACTCCGATGTTTTACTATCCAAATTTTACATGCCTCCGTGGTAAAAATAAAAGGTAATATTTTAAAAAAATAAAAACAAATTCCAAATAACTAATAAAAATAAAATGTACTTCTTAAAATTAAAATTAAAACATTTCAAATTCTTAAAAAAATTAGTTTAAGTGCTCAAAAAGGCCTTCCCCTTGAGCCTCACAATAGATTAGACTATCGTAAAATTCTTGTCGTACTTTTTCAAATACGTTGGAAGGTGAATTTTGACAGGTGTTTTGAATTTTGAGCCCTAATTGTCCAAAAGTTGTTACCCTTTTATGCTGATGTGCGAATATTATTTCTTTTAGGTAACCCTATAAAAAAATAATTGGGCGCTAAATCGCGTGATCCTGGCGGATATTTTATTGTGCCTCTGGTAGCAATGATTCTATCTAAAAAATGTGTATTTAAAAATTCGTAAACTGCTCCACTATTATGCATTATGTTGTCCTAGCAGTTGTTAATATCGTTGGCGATTTAAGTTGCCATCTATAAGATATTTCCCTATAAAAGTGTTACCCACAATTCCCGCCCAAACATTGAGTTTTGCGGATATTGGGTTTATAAAGGGATATTCAAATGTTTATTTTTCTTCGACCAATGCCAAACGACTAAAGAATAATAGTGGCCATGAAGAGAAAAATAAGTTTCATTCAAACACAAAATATTCTGTAAAAATTGATCATTTTGATCAATTTTTCTCTCAAAGCTTCCCAAAACTCCACTCGTCGAATTGGATCTTTAGAAAAATTCTGTGGGTTTTTATACCCTAAAAGATTTATTGCCATGTTTTTCTAAATCTTGCTTAACTGAACTTTTGGTACGCCAACTCCTTCGGCTACTTTCGTACTAGTGCAAGGTTCGCTTGCTTCGACAAAGCACAAGAATTTACATCCCTTTCAAGTTGCGTTTGATCTGCCCGGTTTAGTTCTTCATTGCAATAACATTATCTACAAAACAGTACCATTATTTAATACTAATCTTTTGTTCGTAAGTATATATTTTTAAAAAGATATTTTTACTTAACACACCGAAAGCCTAAGTAAGAACGACTCCAGCAAGCTGCCTGACTATGCAGTAAGCGAGAAAGAAAGCGTTTACCGACGACTTACCCTCCAAAACAATAACACGGCCACATGGGCATGGTGTCGTGTCGGCCGCGATATTTCGAAAGCCTGCGACTATTATTTCGTTTTAGGTGAATAAAAAAGGTTTTTTACTATAAAGGACAAGCTTTAAATTGAATATGCTATTCTGCATAATAAATAAATTATATATGAAAAACTTTTAAGTTATAAAAAAATATACAGTATGTCCCAGGATAAGTGTTACAAGAAGAAAAATGAACCAAAAATGTTTAAACTTTAAAACGAAATTTTGGGAAAACTGGTCGCACGGTCTAACTAATAAATACAAAATTTAACCCGAATTGGTATTATACAGGGCAAGGTATAACTAAAAATATAAAAAATGCCCTGGGCCTTACCATTTTTATTTTAGAAAATTGAACAAAATTGCATAAGTAAATGTTGTAGAGAATTTAGTTTTATGTCAAAATCTAAAGTTAATCTAAGAAAGTAGAAAAAAATGTAATTGGTATTTTTACATTATGCATTACAACGTAAATAATGGGCATGAGAAAGCAAAATTAAAATAATATAATATTAAATACTTTTTAAAAACTCGCTGCCCTAAGACAAGTATTTTAAAAACTGTTAATCCATATTGTTAAAAATTGTCAAAAAAATTTACTTAATTTTTTTACTTTATATTTTGACATGAAATTTAATTCTATAACATTTACTTATACAATTTTTTTCCCATTTTAAAAATAAAGGTACTTTACTTTTGGTCATTTTTTATATTTTTAGTTATAACTATTTTACCAATCGGAGTGAAATTTTGTTTTTATTAGTTTTAAATGTTTAAAAATTCCAACATTTTTGATACATTTGCCCTCTTGTAATACCTATCCTGGAACCCACTGAATAATTTTTTTTTTTAAATTTTCACTTGATATTTCTCATTTTATTGAGTTTATATAATGCCTTACTATTACATGGTTTATTTACTGACAATTTGTTGCAATCTAACTCTTCTATACATTGGGTGGAATGTTGATATTTCGATTCTAAGTTAGAGGAGTTCTTTGTTTAAATAGTAAATAAACTACACTGTCTAAACTATTTTAATTTTTTAAAAATAAAGCTCTTTTTACTAATTCAGCTTTTCATTAGGCCATGTTGAGGTATTTGTGGAAAATATCTATTCAACAAGTTGTGGCGGCGACCATCTTGAATTTTAGTATTTTTTCTAAGTTTTATTTTACAACAATACGATAAAAAACATTTTACTTTACTATTTTATTTGATACCCGTATTGAGGTTTTTGTGAAGTAATATGTAGTTTGCCATTTTCTGTAGGCGGCCATCTTGGATTTACAATTATAAAGAATATATCAAATTGTTTTATTATCAAGATTAAGAGTGTATACCAATTATTAGATCGATCTGTCGTCAAAAAGAGGGCTAAAATTACAATTACTAAATTTGACCCAAACAAACAAACAAGTAAATAAATAAAAAAACTGGGCGAGGTAAATAAAACCATTAAAAAAAAACAGGTTTTAAAAATATATCTTTTATCCAACATCCGACCGAGTCGAAACAATTCAGTGGGTAAGCTTCTTTACCCCTCCTAAACTATTGCGCGCTGGCATACCCCTCCAAAATATTTTAATTGTGGAGCATACCTTTTGAAACGCCCAAAAACCAGGCGTTAACATTGGTAATTGATTCTTTTCCACTCATATAATTCTAAATAATCTCTCTTGGTAACACAGAAATCTTATTCCCAGATTTCTGTTAGACTATCTGTGGATCCGCGTAAGTATTTTTGATGAGGGAGTTTTACCGGATGTGTGTCAGGGTTCTGTGTTATAAAATATACAGAGTCATTTTTAAGTTTGTACTTTTTTAACACTGTATTAAATGCAAAAAATAGGAAAATTTTTCAAATGAAATTATATCCGACAACGCATTTTTTCTGAGATTGGGTGTTAAAGTTTCAAGAAAAAAATGTCTTCTTTATCATAACTTTTCTACCCCTCTAGATATTTTTACATTATTTGGCCATTACATTACATTTTTTGCTGTAAAAGTTTTTAAAAATGTTATACAGTGGCGTTCAAACAACATTTGTATTACATTTTTTAAAGAAAAATAGTAGGCCACTGCTTGGTTTTCGAATTAATAATATTTTTAAATAATAATAATTATAATATTATTCATATTAATTTATTTCATAAGTTAGCAATACAAAATGGATGTACACGTCATATGTTTAAAATGTATATTTTTTTTATTTAAAATTTTAGAAATATATAAAAACAATACAGTATTAAAAATAATCACATATACATTAACAATACAATACACGAATATAGACACTTTAAAAAAATACTTACAATATATCTGGCATGTATTTATTAACCAACTAGTAACATTTATGTTGGAGTTTTTTTTTACATGGGCCTTCTGATTCCTGTATATTTTCGATGTTAATTTTTTTCTGAGAACTTTGAAAGTTATTACAGTTTTGTCTTGAATAAGATTATGTTGGTCGCACCATTCTTTAAATTCCCGAATTGTCGACTGAATCCTAAATTTAAAATCCTCAGTGTTCCGCACTGAGACCACAATTGAGGTATCATACGAAAACAAAATAATAATTCCGTTGAATATATATTCAGGTACCAGAACAACGAAGATTAAAAATAATAATGGTCCCAGCACTGAAGCCTGGAGAACCCCCATACCTAAATCTTCAAATTTAGAAATTTCGTTTTTAACCCTAACACAGGATTTTTTATATTCCAGATAAGACTTTAACATCTTCAGAAACCTACCCTTGAATCTGCAAGCATAAAGTTTATTTAATAAAAAGTTATGGTCTAAAGTATCAAATGCATGTGAAAGATTTAAAAAAAAATAATTTACTTTGGGGTTAACCTTAATATTTTTTCGTACGACGAACGGGTTTTGTTTTAAAAAATAAAAGTCATTTTGATGCATGGCAAAAATCGCTAGAATCTGATATGGTGTTTGGTATGTAAACTTAGTTTTTTTTTGTCTAATTTGTATTAATGTAAGGTCAAATTACTACAATTTTAATGTGATTAAAAAGTTGCTGCTCTTAGAAAGCTATTACACAGTCAAAAATCTAACTTAGAACTAAAACACCATATTAGATTTTAGTGATTTTGCCATGCATCAAAAGGCTTTTATTTATTTATTTTTTTAAAACGAAAACCGTTCGCCGTACTGAAAAATATTAAAATACCGAAATTAATCCCAAAGAAAAGAAATATTTTCAAAATAACGGCGTGCTATTGTTTTCTTCAAAAGAATTTAATTCAAATCTTGTTCAAAGACCACTGGTAAAAATTCTTAAAAACTTTTATAGCAAAAATGTTATGTAATGGTCAAAAAAGTGTACCAAATTTTATGACAATATCTAAGGTACCTTAGATATTATCACAAAAAGTTATGATAAAAATGGCATTTTTATTATTCTTCAAACTTTAATACCCTATATTTCAAAAGAAAGCTTTTGGACATAATTTTATTTAAAGGGTTTTTTTTTTAATTTTCTTGCATTTTATATAGTGATAAAAGCAAAGTTCCAACCTAAAAATACCTCTGTAAATTCTTGGTGAGTAACAAACCACGTTTCATATACAGGCTGTTTTCAAACAAATGAGAAAAATTTTAGAACGCGATATCTTGTTAAAAATAAAGGATAGTGTGCCTTATAAACATGGGGCTAAACGTCAACCAACAGGTAGATATTGCGTAACAAAAATGGCAAAAAAGTTTTTATTTTTTTATCTTAAAAACGAAAAACTCTAGAATAATGAACATTTACGAAAATTTTGGTATTATAAAAGTACACTTTGTAAAGATTTTTTTTAGAATTATTAAAAATATTGGAAATAGACTACTCCTATCGTTCTTGCTAACCAAATTTAAAGATACATTTACACAATGACCTCGAAAAAACTAAATTTAAATAGACTGACTTATTGAAAAACTTTTTTAACTTTTGTTTTGTTTTCGTTTCCAATTTTAAATAAAGAAATAAAATGTAAATCACAACGTGCCGGGACAAAGAAATTTATTTTAAAAAATTTCAAATTTTTTGCTGTTTGTAATATTTTTATGTTACATTGCTTGAGAGTTTAAATAAAATGCAAATTTTGTTTTTAGGCAGCAACATAAAGATTTTTTCGGTATTTTTTTTATCTCCTCAATTGTTGATTTTTGTCCCCATGTTTATAAAGCAAACTAGCCTTTATTTTAAACAAGAAATCATCTCCTTAAATTTTGTGCATTTGTTTAGAAACAACCCTGTATATATAAAATAAAAAAGGCGGTTGAAATCACCCAAAAACACCGAAATAACTTAATCACTATTAGAAGATTAAGAAGAATTGGCTTTCCAGAGTTGGAAATTAAAAGCACGGTTTGTCTGCGTTTCCCTAAACAGTTTTCCAGAAAAGCCGTACGCATTCAAGAAACGTGTTTACTATTCAAAGGCTACAGCCAAAGTCATAAAGAAGGTTAACGATGCATGTAAAACAGCCACATACATTTTGCAAATAGGGTATTAAGTGATGGCGAGCTATTCATAAGGAACATTTGATATGCATTTAAAAAGCGTGAGTCCTTTTACACATACAAAAGTTAACCAAAATGTTATACTCTATATTTTTATTAAATAAATTGAAAATAATGCGTGTAAATCAAGGCAGTAGGTTTTCTTATTGTCAAATTTGGTTTAAAAATTTAACCTACTATAAAAATAAAGCGTTTTTATAATTGAAATGTACCAAAATATTTAATAATATAGCAAATCAATATTTATTTTTGTACCTGATAACCAGACTATGCCAAGTCCAAGTCGTGATTTTAAGACAGACGATTGCATTTTTTATTAATAGGAAATGGATTATCGTTAGGCTACTATATACGGGTTGTCCGGAAAGTCAACTACTTAAAGTGATTTTACAACGAAAAATAAAAAAAACTTTATACTGCTTGTCTTACACCCGTTTTAAACTTTTGCACTTCAACTTCTTTATAGTCTTGCGCAACTTTTATTGCACGCATGCATATATTGAATTATTTTTGCCAGCCGGTGACATATTTATTGCATGTCATCAAATTGGAAACAGTTCTAAGTTTCTTGCAGTGCAAGAAAATTTTATAGGAATTACATTATATATAGCGTATATAACGTTAATAAACTAAAATAGATATATATATATATATATATATATATATATATATATATATATATATATATATATATATATATATATATATATATATATATATATATATATATATGTATATATATATATATATATATATATATATATATATATATATATATATTGTAATTTTATTTATTAATGTGATATTTTTGTGTAACTTTTCATTTTATTAGCCGAGATTTTTAAAAAGTAAGAAAATAAAAGTTATTAGCTGTGTGGAGTAGTGGGAGATTTACTTAATTAGTAAACTGGCTGTTAATATCAGCTGATTCAATGCAATGTTCGTTGCTTCGTGTAAGCACCATTTCGGCACTATGAAAGTAGTAATTGCTATAACAAAAAAAAGTAAAGAAATAAAAAATAGTGCAAAAAACATTCATTGCAATGACCTATGTATTTACAGGGTGTTCTTGTAGTAAACGATAGAAGTTTTTATTAAAAAAATTGACTTTTTGGGTTTTTATCAATATAGCTTTTAATAAATATTTTGGTCCACCGGATATTTTTAATGGTTAAAATATTAGTAAAGTCTACTAAAGAAGGTTTCTTCTACAAGAGGAATTTATCCCCAATTCTTTTTAAATGCCTTTGTTTAGAAAAAATTGATCGGTATGTAATAGCTTGCAAATGATGTTTTTGACATAAAATCTAAAATAAATTAAAAACAATGGGAAAATTTTACGCACAATCAAAATCCATAATAGTGTTTAAATACAAGCTTAACTAGAGTGTTATTCATAGAGGTCAAAATAAATATGGTTCACAAACCGCTTTTAAGTCAAATGTCTTTCAAACTATTTAAAAAACATAAGAAACTAGCGAAAACCCCTCTTTTTAGTTCACACACTTGCTGAATGATTATATACGTAAATCTTATAAAAGAAAAAATTTATACATTCTGAACTAAACAAAAACTCATGACAATATTTTGAAATTAAATTTTGATTTTTCAAGTGTGTGATGGCGCAAAACCTTCGATTATCGACCCTTCTCCTTTGATTCAAGAATTATGTAATGTTTGGCCTGCCAAAGTTTAATGCAGATCATTTAATTATCTTTTTAGTGGTCGAATCTACTTAAGTTGTACGACCTCTCGTACAACCAGTCATAGCCTTTGGGCCATTGAAGTCATCTTAAGCATCAGGCCAAACTATTATTTATAAATAAAACTGACATTTATTCAAATAAACACTTAAGTAAAAGAGTTATTTTATGTTGCCCGGATAAAATTTACATAAATCTGCCACTTTACAGATATGATAAAGTTACCACATATTTTAAATTTTATAAAGCATTACTCATAAATATAAAGGGATACCTAATTAGGATTTTATTTACAAAACAAACAAAGCAAAGCAGATTTGCAGTATCTTTCACCACCACTTGTGTACTTCATTTTCATTTTATTACCTTTGGCTTGGGGCGGCGATAATGTATGCATATTCGATTATAATTTACACAGTAATGGCTGCTTTATAATTTACGGAATTTGATAAAATTTTGGTTGGATTATTTATTAAGTGTTTTAAAATTAAATGGGGAAAATATGTTTACGCTTAAAAATGAAGACCAGACGAGAAAAATTAATATGAATTTCCAAAAATAAAAAATGTTTAGAAGAGTATTTTTACTATTACATATTGAACTCTACCAAAATTACATTATGTACTTAGTGAATATTTAGGTATTGTTAATGTTAATGTTACCAATTTATTGTAAACATATTTTTGCAATAAGAGTTATCTAAAGAAAGCTATTGTTAAAAATACAACTTAGTATAATGTTCAGAATAAACCATAAAAGTCCAACTTTGTATAATATTTTAACAAAATTGTATTATTTTTCAGGCACGAAAACGTAACTGTATAACTTTTATTTAGAAGTGATATGGGTTCAAAAAAAAAAAAAAAACGTTCAACGTACTTTTTCTAATTTTTAGCCTCATCTACTAATTATCCCTAGCTGTTACGTCTTTTTGCTTTTCTGTTATGCAATGCAAAACTAACCTAAAAGCTACCACTTTAAATTACAAAGTCTAAAGTAATTTTGCAAAATTTACAACAGTTGATTATTAAAGAATTGGACTCTCATTTTTCTTTCAAATAAAGTGCAAGATTTTTTTACGGTTTTTAGGCATAAATTATTATTATCCTCTTTATCTCAGCACTAAAATGTAAATCAAATCAGAAGATATAATATACCGCAAAAATATGATTTTTAAAAAATGGACTTTCGTCGTTTTTCCTGTGTGGTCTTAAAATAAGATTCAAGCTTTCTAAATGCATTTAAGTACATTAATTTTATTTTTGGTGCTTTAAATGATGTTAATTATAATAAAAAGCACAAAATTTACTAATTTTTTGTCCTAAAAACTTCCGGCCTAAATACACAAGGTATACTCAAATAGTTTTACCCATAAGCAACCAATTTTTTTAAATAGCAAAAAGAAATATTTTTACTAAAATTTTTACTTTTACCCAAAAAAACATGCAGTATTAATTTAAAAATATTTTATTTACTAGCTAACAATATTTTACTGCTATTTAACAAAATTTTTGTACGACTGGGCATAAAATACAATTTTACGCCCACATTTAAGGGCGTAAATTTGTACTTTTACGCCCTAGGGCAAAAAAGTATGAAATTTATAAAACAATAATAAAATTAAATAATGCCCCATTTTTTTGTTTTTTGGTAAAGCAACAATTTATTTAATTAAACATATGTTAAAAGTATACTGATTAATATTTAAAACATAAAAAGCTGGCAAGTTTTTTCCTAACTACAGAGAATGCTTGTCTATTAAAGTCAGTCGTACAAAAATATTGTTTGCACCTCTGTTGCAAAGACTTTGACGCCCACAGCTGATTATTGCCTTCGCGGAGCTCGGGCAACAACTTTCAACCGCGGGCGTAAAAGTGCTATTTTACGCTCTTGGTACAGAAATAACTATTTTAACCGACTTTAAAAAAAACAGGAGTTATATATTTGACACCTATGTTTTTTTATGTATGTACACCGATTGTTTCATCAATTATGGACCGATTTTAATTTTTTTTAATTTGGTTTTATGTGGTCCCATAAGAAAATCTAGTCAGGATCGCAAAAGACAAAGGTACTCGACCTATTTTTAGGCCAAGCTGTCTCTGATAGATATAATGCTTAGGCAATAGCTAAAGATATATCGGCCAGTAAAGCACCAACAAAGGATGTAAGTGAATCATCCAATACGAAATGTTTACACACTGGTATTTACGTTAGACTGTCTCTTTTTCTTACATTACTTATTTGTTATGTTATTTAGCTGATCCGGTATGCTACCTATGCTGGATTTTTAGTAATCAAGGTAGCAAAAATAATTTTAAAATATTTTTATCTGTCATGTTGATACCATTTGGCTAATAGTTATATATATTTCTTTTAATTGTATAACTGCATGTAATTTATTTTTGTGAGTCACGTGTTTTCGTTTATACCCAACTTATACCTATTAGAGGTATCATTTCCGCTTTGTGCGAAGAGTTTACGTAAGACAAAATGATACTGGTACTATTTTTTTAAGTGGATGCTCACCGATTAAATGTAAATAATAAAAAACTAAAAATAAAAATAAAATAAAAATTAAAAAAATACATCTTTAAATAGGTAAATAAAACTCACTTAAAATATTATATAAGTGAATAAAAAGAAATAGAAAAATATGGTCAGGTAATAACATATGGTATTAAAGTATAAAAATCTTTTGTGTAGTTAGTTATTAACATTTAGTAGTGTAGCAAAATGTAACTACCCGACTTTATTTTTTTATTTTTTGGTATTTAATTATTTTAATATTTGTATTAAGTTTTATTTATCTTTCTGAAGTCGGTTTATTTATTTTTTTATATTATTTATTTTTTAATATTTACCCAAAAATTTAAATTAAGGTACTTTTTAGGATACTATTTTATTTAAATTATTAGAAAAATAATACAGAGTGTGTTATATTTATGTTAAAAATATAAGCCCAAAAATATATTTTGCAAGCTATTGGATTAAAAAAACAATGTTTTTAGTGTACCAAACTGGCAACTGTAACGTTACATGAGTTACAGAATGTTCTTGAAAAGTAAATAAATAAGAAATCATTTTGGGTGTATGGTAATTGGTTGCTTTGATCGGTTTGTGTCATTCCTAATTTAATGAAGCACACAATAAGGTATTAGCTTATTAATATCTTTTTGGATTTTTTTAAAAACAAGGCAAATAAGTTCTGTGCATAATAAATACATGAATAAAAGTGTAATAGGGCATAAAAAAACAGGAAATATTTAGGAAATGTTAAAAAATAATTTAATTAGGACAATAAAAATGTATTCAATTAACTTAAAAAAAACAAATAAATTTTTACTCTTAAAAAAATAAAAAACTGTTTTTTTAAATACATGCATAAATCTCACACACATTTCACATTCTGTTTCTTAGGAAATTAAAAAATAAATTTATTTATTAAATAAAAAACTAAATCAGAAAACACGACAGTTATATACAGAAAACTTTTTTATTATTAATTTTACGAAAAAATTACTTTTTATAAAAAAATCTGCATGGTCTAAACCCGAAAGTGCAATCATAAGATATATATTTTTTGTTCTGTACGAGGTTATGTAAAAAAAAGAATTTTACCTAAGAGGAAAGAACGTCTATTTTTTATACCTAATATCGAAATTTTTTAGAAGAAAATACGTTAAAGATTAAAATGTTTATAGTTTTCAGATATGCAATCTGGTTAAAATTAAAGAAAACACTTTTTATTATTTTTTCTGTAATAACGAGCTTCTCTGTGACTTTTCGCTATTCCGACAGTTCCTAAACTTTCTTTAAATATTAAATTTTAAAATAAGTATGCACTTATGTCATAAATTTTCACCGTTAATTGGTAAAAAAGTTTTTCTCTAAAATCAACAAGTTTGCATATTTAGACTTTTTTTTAATTCCAAATATCTTTTCTTTATAAAAAATCAATACTATAAAAATAAAGGTACTTTCCTCTTAAGCAAAGTACATATTTCTTGACATACCTCGTATACCACTGCAAAAATTAATATCTGATGATTCCATTATGGGTTTTGGACCATGCAGAACTTTTCATAAAAAAATAACTTTTTTCCCCAAAAATCATAAACAGTTTCCCATATGGTGCGAACATAAGTAGACACGCTGTACAATAATGTATTTTAAATGCAGTATACTAGATTTATATCAAAAAATTAAAAGATCCGTAAACATACATATAGCTACATAAGGATTCTTATACATCAGAAATCACAAAGTGAACGTAAAGGTTCTGACAGATTTATTACCAATTTTTTTTATGAACGTGTTTTTATTATGACACTTAATTATATAACAGTATTTTTAGGTTTATTTTTCTTTAGAGTGCATTTTCCAGGCTTTTTGTATTCATAAAAATGTGTCATCAACGATCAGTTATTTCACTTTTTTATAGGTAAATATTTATATAAAAATAAGTACAGAAAATGCAAATAATTTTATTGTATACAGTGTGTCAACGGATGGGCTCTAGTATACCTAATTTTGTTTAAATTTTTGCTTCGTTTAAAATACTAAAAACTTCGCCGTATGATATACAGGGCGGTTTAAAATTAAGAAAATGTTAATTCAAAAAATGGAAAAAATCGGAAAGATATATTTTTGAACTTATTAATTTAAATAGCATAAAACAAAAGTGTATTTTTATTTTATGCTATTTAAATTAATAAGTTAGGGTTTCTAGGAAACATCAAGGCAAATGTTTAAAAACAAGAGGTACCTATAGTTAAGTCCATCCGTGGACAAAGTGTATATAATAATAAAAATATAAAAAGATTTTTTCCGGATTTCTTTAATAATTATTTGCACTTTTTTAATATTAATTTAATAAACATTTTAAGTTATCTGATTTTCCTAGTTAATATTGAATACCTATGTAAATTTAGATATGCTCATTAAATTGTATATTACCCGTACCTTTGAGTTACAAATTCACTTTAACTTTATAATATAAACGATTTATTTATAAAAACATGTTTATTCGTGTATATGGTATATACAAATTTTCTCAGTTACTATGTAACGCAAACGGAAAACCTATCCTATACACAGTGACCGGCAAAAATGTCGCAACGTATTAGATTTTATTTATTAGGAGAAAGTTTGATTTTTTTAAGGTAATGGCTACTGTATGTCCGATAATTATTAAATTAATTTTTACATCTGTTCTGTAAACAGCGATATGGACGGAAAAAATGAATAAACTAAGATGAATATACTATAGGATCAAATCACAATAAAATCGATAAACTTTGAAAAGTGAAAAGTATTTGGAATTTATTTTTAACCCTATGCTAAATTAAAAGCATGTTTGTTTTTTTTTTTGAAAAAAATTTCTTTTTTGTTAATAATTAGTAATTTATAAGAGTAAATATTTACTTTTTTACCTAAATAGCCTAATTAAACTAAATTTTACTTGATTTAATAAATTGTATTTTTTGGTTTTGTTAACAACCAAAAAAATTATTTAAAAAATATATTTTTTCGTAGAATATTCACGGTTGCAAGTTGCAATGATTTATTTCAAAGATTAAATTGTTATTTTTGTTTTTACAAAAGAATTATTTGAAAATAGTAAAGTTTTAAAATTATAGTCATGTTTTACCTATAACCAAAGACGTTTTATGCAAAAACCTAAAAACTAGCATTTAATTTATTAAATAATTATATGTAATATCTATTTTTGTTATTTAACTAGGAAAGCATGTACAATAAACAACTTTAAATCTAATGTCTTCGGTAATAGTTTAAAGAAGGTTCATGGTTAGAATAAATAGGTCTTACTATTTCTGAATACGTTAGTTTAAAGTAAAATACAAATGTTTTTTTACCAAGTTTTATTACAGCGAATATCTTCGGTAAAATTTAATTTTTAAAATTGTTTTGTCCGATTTTTAAAAATAAAACAAATTAATGTGTGTTATTATAACTAAAACAAATAAATTAGGTTTTATTAAGCTATACGGAGTGCCCACGAAATAACCTGATAAAGGTTTAAAAATTTTGATGGGATGTGTGGTTGCAAAGAATGCAAATTTTTGGTACTTTAGCCTTTTTGTGCCTAAAAAATATAATTACAAAATATAGTTTAAAAAGAAATTAATAAATTAAAATAAAATAGGTGTGTACACGTAAAAATGTAAAGAAAAAAGTTAAACTGTTGTATTTTGTGCAAACTTTTAATCAAATATAAAGTGCGTAGCAGAATGCTTTCGGTACAGCCATCATCGATGCTTCTTGTCAAGCATAGATGCATAGATTTACTGCTCCGAACTGTTAATGCATGTAAATACATATTTAAAAAAAATTCACATTACACAGAAAACAATTAATATAATGAATCCGGTATAAAATAAACATCCATTAACAGGACTTAAAAATTAAAAGTTTTCGAGAGCACAGTATTCTTCTCGACCATTGCAACAAAATGGTCAAGAGAAAGGCTGTGCTCGGTGGCGTAGGTACTATGGGACTAGGCGAGGCTGTGGCCCAGGGCCCCCAAGCTTAGGGGGACATTTTGAGTTGAGTTGAAAAGGGCCCTCGGGCTAAGTACAGAAATGCTAAAAACAAATACAATAAAAAATAAAAGGAAGGAACTATTTTTGGTGTGTTGGTTAGTATGAATAAGGATAAAGATAGTAAAAAGTAAAAAAACCTCAAAAGTAATAAGGACCATTTATTTATTTTATTTTATATATTTTTTTTAGGGGTCCCACTTTACTTTTTGCCCTAGGGCCCCTGCTTTCCTAGCTACGCCACTGGCTGTGCTTTTTTAAATAATTTGCTGGACAAGTAGCACTGATGATGGTTGTACCGAAAGCGCTCCGCTATACATTTTAGAATTAATTAAAAGTTTGCACAATATACAACAGTTTTATTTCTGTCCTTCAAAAATAATTTTAACGTATTATAAAAAATATAAAGGGTCTTAAAAGAAGTTTTACATAAGGATTTTTTAAGCACAATGTCTCGACTTTTTAAGTACAATATACTTGGATATTTTATAAGGATATCTGTGATCAGCTTCTGTAAAAGGGTAAAAAATACATGATAAATAGGGATTAATTACAGTGTGCTAAAAATGCCACCTAATCTACCTTTAGGCTATATTATATTAAAGAAATAAATAAAAACTAGCAATAAGATTCTAACAGTTGGTTAACATAGAATACACAAAACACGACATGAAAATACCTACTTGCAAGCCCCGAGTGATGTGACGATTGATCTATGGGATGAATGTCCTCTTCTTCAGGATAGGAGTAGTGAACTTTATGACCTTTTAACTTTTCATTCTTAAGGATGTTAACAGAAATATGATCATATCCAGCATGGGCATCTTGACCATTTGCCACGTCCACTAGTGGATTTTTAAGGAGTACATTGCCAATTTCATCGAGGTATGAAGCTGATGTATTATCCGAAGCTGAAATAACTACGATTGAAAATACTGTGCTATGCTAACAATATAAAAAGTATTTACTACTTAGATATATACACCATTTTTATTTTTAATAATAAACAATTAAGATAACCTAATGGGCCAATCATAAAAGTGCCAACCCAATTAATTTTAACATTATTAATATGTTTAGCACATTGTGCTTAATAACAATGCAATAATTTAATCTACCCAAGCATTTATTTTAACTAATTTAAAAGCAGTTTTTAGTTTTTTAATTGTTTAAAAACTTTTTTTGACAATTACCTTTGCTTATCCAACCAAAAAATGTAATTAAATATCTTAAAAATGTATTTAAAAAACAGATAGAAATTTAATTTTATACTAAATTACAAAAAAAAAAGAAAGAAAACAAAAATATTGCAGTCTCATGAAATAAAAAAAAAACAGTACAAATTTACAAATTTTAAATTTTGCTTTAAAATTGGTTTTATAACTTTAAATCAACAAAATGATTATTTATATTTTGTTGTTTCTCTTCTGTAACATTTAAAACGAGAAAATAAAAAAATAAAAATAATTACATTAATCAAGTACTCTATGTGTGTAAACCGGTTTTTCTAAGAAATGCAATATTATTATTCAGTTGAAATTTAATAGACTATGGCAAAAAAGGCTATATTTATTTATATATTATTATTTTTAAACATTAACAGTTTTTTTAACCGTTATTAGAGAAATATTGCACAGTAAAATAAGGCCAGGCACTAATAATACCGGCCTTATTTTGACATCTGAACTTGCGCAGATGCATGGTGTGATAAGGACTTCCTTAATAAGGATAATGCCTGGCTTTATTTATCTTGCTCTTAGGTCGTGCCTTATTTTGGTCGTTCGGAACTGTTGTGTAAACCGTACGGCTGCCCACTACAAAATCGAAAAAATTTTAGAAGTAAAAATACTTAAAACCTTGCCTTTTCAAATGTATTTCTGTAATTGTGTAAAACAAAACCCTACAACAAAAACAATATAGAAAAACAACTAAAATTTTTTCCCCGTTTTTAAAAGAAAACCGCTCCAGCAGATACTGGATATAAACTTTATTTAAATAAATAATTATTTTGTTATACTGGATATAAACTTTATTTAAATAAATATTAATTTTGTTACATAATTGCTAATTATTAAAACCTAATTTTTTAAAGAAAAGATCCCGCAATGCTTCTTTTATGGTCAAAAAATATGCAACCAAGTAAATTTTATTTTTTTGTCTTATACTAAACAAGATACAAAAAAATGAGACATAAAAGCAGTATTTTTAATTGCTTAATCTTAAAAAAGCACACAAAATTTACACATATTTAAAATAGTCAGTGGCGTACCGTTTTTGTTGAAAATATTCTTTAACTTGCCTCTCGAGACGCCACTGGACGTACTTAATGTAATTAAAGTGATAAACAACGTCTTTAATGTCATTAATAATATTTTTAAATTAGGAAATTAAAGAATAGTTACAATATTTAAAAAATATATTTTGGTTTTTGAAATTTTAACACCCTGTAGTTCAAAAACTAAGACGTTTAGAACATATGTTTCTATAGGGTTTTTTTCTTATTTTTAATGAAAAATTACCTCCTAAAAATTCTCGCATTTGTTTAGAAACTCCCTGTATATGTATGTGAGAACCGTCAAAAGTCATATTTAATTTGTTATTACCGATTTAATCAATAGAAACCGTCGTCCGCCGGTTTTGCTAATAAAAACTATTGCTAATTAAATCGCCAAAAAATAGCTAGAGGTAATCTAACCTGGATAATTATTAATTTTCCGTGCCATAAGCGTTCAGTTTTTGTGATTTTACGTCACATGGAACCATTACAAACTTACAACTCAAAAAAACAGTTTAAAAAAATATTGTCAGGCAAAAAAGGCGAAGAAATAACTTATCAGGGCGTCATCGTCAGCATTAAAGTCAGCAATTAATAGTTGTATATAACTTAAAATTCTTAAAAAAATTGCCTGAAAATTAAATAATAATAAACAAAATAAAATTAAAATTACACAAAATATATAAAACATTATCAAAAAACAAAATATATAAAAAGAAAAAAAAGGTTATTTATCTATCCGAAATCGAACTTGGGACCTGTCGCTTACGAGTAACTCGTAACTCTTGAGCCATAGGGAAAAACTTGGATTTAATTTTTAAACATTAATAACATGCTTAAAGAAATAAGCCGTGTTTATAAATTATTTATCTTGTAACTTGTTCTTGTTTTTTTATCGTAAGAATTTTGAGTTTTAGTTCTTTGAAACGATCAGTTTTTGTCGCTATGCTACTTCTGGCTATTCTTTTTCTAAAGATATATATATATATATATATATATATATATATATATATATATATATATATATATATATATATATATATATATATATATATATATATATATATATATATATATATATATATATATATATATATATATATATATATATATATATATATATATATATATATATATATATATATCTTTTAAGTTATGACGAGCTTCTACAAAATCCTTTCAGGTGTCTAACGTGTCTCCCAGTTTTATTTTTGTTTGTTGTCAATTATAAAAATATTATTATTTGGTGGTTTTAAATAGTTTTTATAAGCAAAACTGCCGGATGGCGGCTTTTATTAATAAAATAAGTAAAAACCGCCAGTAATAACAAATTAATTATAATTTTCGGCGGTTTTTGTGTACATAGAGCAAAACCGCTGGCGGTAGTTTAGCCAGTGCGTTTAAATAAAGTAAAGTAAATATACACCAACAATATTGCACATTTTATAAAAATTATAATAGCAACACAAGTAAGCTAAAAAAATGCAACATATTTTTGTAAAATAAACTGCCTTCTAATATTTTTCAATTACAATAACTAAGTAAAACAGGTTTACAAACTTAGAATACCAATTCTGTTTTTTTAAATTTTCTCGTTAAAAATCTAAAACAAAATACAAAAACTATAATAAATTAAAACTTTAATTAAATAGTTTGCAAACGTCATTTTGGGCAAAAAAAGAAAATTTTTAAATTAAATGAAAAAAAAGTTAATTTTTTTATTATTATTTTTTAAATTATTTTCCATAAACTATAAATTTATTTCTAAATACCTTTTAGATAACCTATTTAGATATCATGCTAGCTTACCTTAGTTTGTTACTATAGTTTAATTTTTATTAAATATCTTGCCAATTACCACCCATAGTCGGATGGCAATATTGATTCCTAGGTAACTAAGCAGACGTAATTGCCTAACAAGTTTTTTTATTGGGATTAGGAATAACTTCCATGTGTCCCACTCTTTAGCACGACACTGTATATCTTTAAAAAAATATTGCCTTATTTTATTAAAACTTTTATACATATAATTTTTAACAAGATAATAAACTAAAATAAATAGTGACACATAAGATAAAAGGGAAATATGAAAACCTTTTATGATATTTAAAAAAGTTTTTTTATAAACGAAACCTCATTGTCAAATAGATAGTCTGAAGTCCGAATAGGAAGCGACCTTTACCCATCTATTTACCGGATAAAAACTGTTTTATATTAAAGATAGTATTTAAATAAAGGTATTGCCATAGGGTTGCCTAAAAAATTAGGGCAAGGTTATGACCAATTAAAAAAAGTAAGTTTAAAAATTTTTTAGTGACCATGTAAAATGTCAATTTTCATTTTTTCATTGTACTTTACAGTACTAAAATATTAGTACATTTTGTTTTTTGATTTTTTTAAATAAAGCTGTGATAAATTTTTAATTTTAAACTTTTAAAAATGTGTTTAATTCATTTTGTAGTATTTAAAAATATAGGGGTTGCCATTATACAAGGTGTGTCAAAAATTTTAGTGTTATTTTATAAATTAAATATGGCCTTGACCTATTTTTTTTGTAGGCAACCCTATAACAATACCTTTGTTTAAATTCTATCTTCATTATAAAACAGTTTTTATCCGGTAAACAGATGGGTAAAGCCGCTTCCTATACGGATTTTGTACTAAGACATTAAAATTTAAGGTAAATTGTCTTTAAAATGTTTTATACTTTAATTAATAATAATTAATAGGTCAAAAATAAAAGATTGTTATAGCAACTTTTTGAAGTTAGTTTTAAGTGTATAATTTTAAATTAAAAAAAACAATAGAAAACTAGATAATTATAAAGTTAAAATATCGCGATTTAACTAAACTTACAATATGACAAAAGTTGATATTAAATGAGATATTATGGGACATTTTAAAATACAAAAAATATTTTTAATTATTTTGATACTATTCAAATCAATTAAAATATTGCAATAAATCTCATTATTTACGGGGTTTCTGACATCAGCTATTCATATCTAATTTTTAGGTGTTAACTTAAGAACGCCAGCTACACTACTTTGAATTTCTTTAAAACATCTAATCTTTTTTGTGATACTCTGTATGTACTATCTAGGAAAACTAGTAAATTCTCCTTTTCTTTCTACAAAAAAAGGTGTCCTTGTCAGAATGGTTTTGGCCACCGTTTTTAAGATATTTGCATTTAAGTGGTTTAGTGCAACCACAAGTACAATTAATCATTCGTTTATGATAGGGCATGCTTTGCTTTGCTTTCTCTGCTGTTGGTTCCGTTGCAAGACGATTAACCATTCTCCCCTTCCGGACTATGCTTTCCGGGGCTTTGTACGTAAAAAATCTGGATGGTTGAGCTTCCGCTCCCATAAATTCCGGTTCAAATTATTCAAATATTTACTTTTGTTCGATACAAAATAATAATCGATTCAATGCATAAGCTGTCAATCCAAAAACTGCTACTGGTATTGTGCATAAGCTTCACTGTCACTTGCTGACGCTTCCAGTAGAGGGCGGAATCTTCACTCGCAGCGCTTAGTTTTAGAAGAAAGATGCTATCAATTTAGCGTGAGTCTTTTTGCGATCCCCAAGGGCACAGAAGAAGAACTCCTTCAGCTTCCTATCCAGGGACGCTATGTAGCTTCCTACGAAACGTGACCGCACAACTTGAAGATCGCGGTGAGTTTGTATGATAGGGCAGTTGTGGCTATGGCTAATAGGCTGTTCTTTAAGGCAGTTTTGGGTTGCACTTAATAACTTAAGCGTAAATATCTAGAAAATGGTTGTTCAAAGCGATTCTTACAAGGTATAACTTTTTTATGTAGGAAGCATGAGGGAGTTTAATATTGTACTCAGATGGTACATCCTGGAAAGCACAAAAGAGTTGCGACTTTATAAAAGTTTAAAGTAGTGTAAGTAGCGTCTTCTAGTTAATACCTAATAATTATCATAGGATATAAACAGGTTAAGTCTGAACATCCCTAGATAGCAAGTTTTATTACAATATTTAAAACGTATTCAAGATTATCGAAAATATTAAAAACTATCTTTTGAACTTTAATACTCCGTATCTCAGTTAAAATCAACTTTCGTACGAAGGTAAATTTAGGTTTAACTTTAAGGGATGAATCTACAATAAAAATTAGGAAAAAAACTTAATAAAAACATAATGATATGTCCTAAACGTCTAAGATTTTGAACTACGGAAGGTTTAAAATTTTAACAAAATATGTTTTTTTTATAACTTTTATACCCATTTAGATATTTTTAATTTATTTGAAAGACGCACTCTTTGCACTAAAAGACATTTCTTGGCATATAGGAAAAAACATAATTTTTATCAGTGTCGTCCATCAGGGGTTTAAGGTAAATATTTTTTAAAAAGGAAATAATACGCCACTGCATGTTTCTAAAATAAAAATCTTTTTAAATTCCCGTTTAGTTTAAAACAAATTTGATCTACTGACTTTTTTGTTTGATTTACACCTTTTGCCTAAATAAATAGCAAATTTTTTTACATGGTCAGTTCTACAGTAAAAAATGACCTTTGTTATTTATTTTTTAATTACATAGGGATTTGACCATGCCAAGAAATGGTTTTTATTTATTCACGGGAAAACCGTACATCAAACAAAAAAATAGTAAATTAAATTTGTTATAAACTAAACGGGAATTTAAAAAATATCTTTATTCTAGAAAAATTTGGTGGCGTACTATTTCTTTTTTTTTTTTAACATTTACCCTTAGCCCCACGTGGACCACACTGGTAAAAATTATGTTATTTCTTGTATGCCAAACAATGTCTTCTAGTGCAAAGGTTAGGTCTCCCCATAGTTCAAAAAGTTCGTTTAAGACATATGTATATATGAAGTTTTTTTTTAATTTTTATTGTTTATTGTAGAACCACTTCTTAAACTTTGTCGGTTGATTTACTGGACACAGAGTATAAGCTGTTTTTTTTTTTTTAGATAGCCCAACTTTAAACTTTTAAATGTTTTTAATGCTCAAGGTAATTTTCTAATGCACTTCATAAAAAGTAATTATGTAACTTACTAAACTATTTAAATCTTTTCTTACATAATCTAACAAAAATATATTTATAAATACAGGCTGTAAAAATTCAAAGCCAACTATTAGGATTTTAAAAATGGTAAGCCATACATGTTTGGCTAGATTAAAGCATAGTGCGCATTTTATAACCTTATCATATTTTGTTTTAAATATTTAACAATATTTTTGCCACTTTTTTTTTGGAATCGACGTTTCTTCAGGCCGCCATCATCAGCTTTGTTTTTTTTTATAGTCGAACAATCTTTTTTTTCTTTAATATAGTCTAATTACTTATGGTTTTAAATTTAACCACATATTACATTTTACAATAATACGAAGTTAAAAACTAATACTTTTCATTATAAAAAATACGATTTTATTTTAGACGTTCGAAGACTTTTCCATTCTAAGTAGGTATGCATTCATTTTTTGCTATTAATTTTTTTTAGTTACCAAGACGTATTAAATATAATCGTTTTTTAAAAAACACTGAATTTTATCCTAAAATTTAAACAAATTTTTTTTTCTCCAAATACGTTCACAAAGCTAAACAATATTTTTCTTATAGCTGCAATAAATCCTTAGCATATTATTTTCCTCACTAGAAAATTGTACCCTAATATAAAAAGCCAACTTTTACGTGTTACCTTATGGTTAAAATAATAATCTACAGTGTGCCCCAGGATAGGGGTTACAAGAGGACAAATAGACCAATTTTTGAACTTTTATAAGTCTTTTGAGGAAACTTGTCGCATGGTTCAAAAATGAAAAATACAAAATTTTATTTTAATTGGTAATATACAGGGCGAGTTATAACTAAAAATATGTAAAAATACCAAAAGTAATGTAACTTTATTTTTAAAAATATGACAAAATTGTATAAGTAAATATTGTAGATAATTTAATTTTATGTCAAAATTTCAAATTAAAGAATTATAGTAAAAAATATTTTTGTTTATTTTTTACGTTATGTATTTGCTGTTATTAAAATACTTGGTTTAAGACATAGAATTAAAAATATTAAAAATTATTAAATTTTCTTTAAAATTTTGCTTTCTCTTATACATTTTTTAGGTTGTAATGCGTAATGTAAAAAATTAACAGTTAAAATTTTTTTACTCTTTTTTTTGACATAAAATTTAATTCTCTACAACATTTAATTATACAATTTTTAAAAATAAAAATATAAATTTGTAACCATTTTTCATATTTTTAGTTATAACTCTGCCCTATATAATACCAAATGGAGTAAAATTTTGTGTTTAATACTTTAGGACCATGCGACCAGTTTTCCCAAAATTTCGTTTTAAAAATTAAATATTTTTGGTCCATTAGTCGTCTTGTAACACCTATTCTGGGACCCACTGTATATATTTAATACACGATGCCCTAATTTTCAGACACTTTGTTTGAGACTTCTACTGAAGCGTTTTACAAGATCTTTTTTAATGATCTTTTGGTTACTCAGATGTCTTATAACTTACTTTTTTTTGATGATGAAACATGTGTTGCTAACACCGCAAAGAATATTCCGTAAAACGCACGTATCGATAGCGTTTGGGCAATACCAACTGCTTTTAGTAACTAAATGGATAGTGTTAGTAACATCCTTGGCCGTTGTTTTTTTTGTTAATATATTAAATTACTAAAACTAATATTTAAAAGTTAAGCTAATTTTTTTAGCCTATACCTACCTAAGCAAATTATACTATAAAAATTTACATGATTTTTTTAATGTTCTTTCGGTTGCTGAAATCTTTTACAATCATTTTTTTGTTTTGTTGCCTATGTTTTTATAAAAACAGGATGTATTTTGCAGATGCATTTTTTCCACATGAGGGTAAATGCGCCTAAATGTAACTGCTCCCAGTCGTCAAAATTTAATGCATTTTAGAAAGAGAAAGTTGGTGTGTTCGTGTTAGCTTGGCAACTTTTGCGATTTTGTAATGGAGCAATTATGTAAAATTAAAAAATATTTACTTATATTTTCTCTGCCAGGCTTCAATACTGCAGCAATACCTGCCGAAAAAATTGCATGCAGCTGATGTCACCCTACATTATCTGGTATGTAAATGCGTCGTATTTACCTTATGTGGCACGCTGCAGGTGACGTGCTTAATGTACCGTAGATGAATGACTGCAACACACATAATTTTATAGGTTAATAATACCGTTGCCAAGGGTATTTACGTCACCTGCGGACTTCATGCATATTCTTTTATTAATTTGTTGTTTCGCCTCTTTGATTTTTCTTATTTTATATAATTAATTTATATAATTAAATTAAACCCGTCAAAATTTATCTTAATAAAATGGCAAAAAAAATGTTTTGTATGATTACAGATACTATTTGATTTTTTTGTTGTGAGAACTAGCTGCAACAACATCAAGCAAAATAGGGTAAACAAATGTCATAATGCACTTAAATGGTTTAAAAGCATCCGATAGAAGCGCTTAATTTACATCGCTAATAACTTTCTGAAATCCCCGTCGATTTCAACGAAGTTTAGTCAAGTAAGAATACTTTTGTAATGTAAAACAATGAAATTTTTTTGGTAGGATATAATAAGGTTAATAGGGACGTTTACAAATTTGAAGTTTAAATTTTAGTACGTAGTAGTTAATAGTAATAAAATGTCTTATCGTAGCTTACTAGTTAAATTATAAAATAAAAACTAAATAAAATAAATAATACCTTGCAACAAAAATGTCTTTAAACTTCTGGGACATAATCATCCATTTTAGTAGTAAAATATTTATTGATGGCTATTACTTCGAAACATCGGAAAATGTAAAGTGTTATATGTTTTTCAAGTTTTAATTTATATTGGAGTTTATTAAATTTAAGACAAAATGAAAGAAAAAAAGAAAGTGTTGCAAAATTTAAAATGCTAAAAAAACTTTAGAGCTATGAGTCCTCTTTGTTGACTAGTAGCACTGATGATGGTTGTACCAAAAGTAATTACGATTTTTAGCATTTTATATATATTTTTTTATTACTAAATACGACACTCTTATTTATAAATTTTTTAATTTCACATGCACAACTATTTAAAAAAAGTGGATAATAAGGGCTAAACATAAAAAGTTATATCTAAAATTCCACGACGTCATTTTGTCGAAAATCAATAATAATGTGACATTTATTTTCAATATTTTTTTCCGAATAATTATGAACTTTTGAACTTTTTAAATTTTAAAAGCACAATATTTTGCTTATTCAGACAGTACCATCTCAAGCGTAAGTCCTAATATTAATATATATATATATATATATATATATATATATTTTTAATATTGCAAGTTAAAATACAGGTCATTAAACTTTTGTTTTTTTCTCTTATATTGTTTACTTTTAAGATAAAGTAAGTTTATTTAATTGCATATATACTACACAAAAACTATACATACACTTTTTTTATTATGTTAACTAATGTTTTATTATTAATTATATAACCTAAGAAACAAACAAATTATAAAAATGAATATCAATAACATTTAAACTGCCCTAAATTTAGTGCATTAAAATTTCTTATGGTTGGTTTTCTGGGTGGGCGCAAAATGTAAAAATAGGATGTTTTCTTGGCTAATAAAACCGGATTTTTATTTATTTACTCTAAATAATATAAAAATTACGTAGGAGTCAGTGATTTTTTTTAAATATTCGCTTAGGTACTCAAGACGCCACTGGTAAAGACTAAATAAGTTTCTTTATAGCACAAATAATAGCATTGGAAAATCTTATTAAAATCCTATAAGAAATATTTAAGTTATTAAGAATAAAAAAACCCCATTATCTTTATAAAAATAAGTTTAATATCCTGTCTTAAAAAAAAAAACAATGCATTGCTAAACTTACTTTCATATAAACTTTTCTTTTTATTTTTGGCTGTAAAATGTGCCCCCAAATGTAATACCTATCCTAAAACACTCTATATTTTTATATCTCTATATATAATAATTAATGATCCATTGGAGGGTACTGTCAAGTAAAACGTGTTTCAATAAGAACTTAAGATTTGAATTGCACGCCATGTTTGGTAGTTACAATATCTTATGATTATGACAATTATGACGTAACAGATCAAAAGTTGACAGATGGAAGTTAGACAAAAGTAAACTTGGAGCATTAAGGTATGCGCACATACTTGGGCATCGGATGGACCGTACGGATCGAAAAAAGTTTTAGTGAAATTAAACACACACACACGTACATGCAAGTTATAGGTAAACCATAGGTAAATATTAAAAGTTAGCGCCTTTTTATCCGAGGTACAAAACCATTCGGTTAAAACCCTCCGGTAGGAATCGGTTTAAATTCTTGTCAAATAACGCAATTTCTGATCTGTATCGTATGTGCGCGTACCATTACACGGTAGAACAACGCGTCTTGATTGTGAAAAGTTATTATCAAAATGGTGAAAGTTTAATTGCCAACATGTGTAAAGTTCGTTTAAAATTCGATCGAAATATTGTTTCTAATTTACCTACTGTAAAAAGAATAATTAAAAAATTCGGGAGTAGTGGTTCGGTTAGTAATGTGAAACACAAGGTACGAGCTCGAGAGCTCGTTCAGAACAAAACATCACGGCAGTTCGCGAGAGTGTGGCAGAAAGGCAGTTCGTCATCAGTCACAAGAATTAAAAATTTCAACAATCACTCTTCTTACGATTTCTTACTAAAGATTTACAGTTGCGTGCCTAAAAAATCCAACTGACTTAACCACCCATGAGATATTGACGATCTTGCACAAGTTTGCTTAAGGTGATGTCATTTCCCGATTTGGTGACCGGATTTGGCCTCCATGCTTTTGTAACTTAACGCCTTTAAACTTCTGGCTGTGGGGTTATCTAAATTCACATGTTTATGCTAATAAGCCTTTAACCACCAAAATATTGAAAGCCAAAATTAGACGCTGTGTTCATGAAATAGCGCCACATGTATACAATAACGTTATTGAAGATTTCGTCAAAAGGACATGCCTGAAAAGCCGTGACGGCCATTTTAAGGATATTTTGTTTTATATATGATTCTCAAATGTATATTTTCTAAATCAATAAATATTTAAATACTACAGAAAACAAATTTTTATTAAACACTGAAATCTTGGGCTCTTATTGAAACACCCTTTAAATGGCCTTCATATTTAAAAGCTAGTTTATGTTAATCGCAACCCTAATCACATGATTTGATTTATTTCTTCTCATCCCTTTTGGCTTGACTGAAAATGACTCTATTAAATTTTAAATGGGTGTTCTCAAAGTTAGGTCATTATATAACCAGCTTAGAGAACTCAGAAGAAAAAAGATAATTATTTATTAAAAATTGTTTATATAAAACTTTTTAAGTGAAACAGTTAATAACGATTATTTAAAAAAATGAAAAAGTAAACATTTTACCGCGACTGTAACCAAGCAATAGACAAGATGAAAGTTTTTAAAAAACTGTTCAAGATGTTCAGAGGTATGTGCTATTTTCAAACAAAATATTATCTTTGCAAAAAATAATGGTTTTGGTAGAAAAAATACGATTTAAATTTAAAGTTTTAAATACCATAATAAAAATGTAAAGTGTTAAATTAAAGAAAGGGTTAACGCTTTATTACACATACTTTAAAAACTCTTTAAGCCATGTTGTCTAAAAGCTTTAACTCCCGCCCAGTGGCACAAAGCAGTGATTGTAACTGATAAACAAAGTGATATTGCCACTTTAAAAAATATGGACTCGTTAGCTTTTTATTTACAATAGGGAGGTCCTTATTTAGGGTATGTTTGTTTTTTTACGATAGTTTCAATATATTTTTTAAAAAATCGTCGCAGCTTCTAATTATAAAATTAATCCGGCCACGATAGCCATAATAATATGTGATCCGAATAGAAGAAACCTTCACCTATCTGTTTATTGCATAAAAACTGGTATATACCTACATATAATAAGGACAGTATTTAAATAGAGATATCGCCACAGGATTGCTTAAAAATTAGAGTTAAGGCTAAATTTAATTTAAAAAAATTCCTTGCATTTTTTTACACAACTGGTATAATGGCAACCCCTATATATACTAAATATACTAAAGCTAGTTATTAAAATATATATTGTTAAATAATACAGATTGTACCAAAAAATAATTAAAAGTTTAAAATTGAAAAAAGTCACAGCCATATTTCTAAAATCAAAGAATAGTGAACAGATGGGTGAAGGTCGTTTTTTTTCGGATTTTAGACTTTAGGTATATTATAATACAAAAAGTTAAGTTATAACTTAATTTTTTGTTATTCACTAATAAACGAATCATCTCAAGATATAATAATTTTTGTTGCAAAGTTAACGGTCTTCAAAAAAGTATCTTATGATTTTTGCTGGTATGCTAATAAATCCAGATTAAACATTATTATTGTCAACTAATCTTATCATGCATGGATGTCTCTAAATTATTTTACTGCTATTTGTAGGTAATGCAAATTATCTACACTACACTTTGTTGCGTTACCTAAATAGTATATTTCCTAACTAGTGCTGAAAGTGGCAGTTTTCCGCATGCAAAGTAGTCACGTGCGGAAAAGGCACTTTTGGCACGTGTTAGGAACGCTATTTGTTCTACGAGCGTCGCAGCAGCGAGTTAAATATCATTTATAGTATATAACTACGCGTAGCGAAGTTCGGACAAGGAGTCAAGGAACAAATGTCACTTTCGGCATGTGTTAGGAACGATATTTTTCTACGAGCGTAAGAAAAACATAAAAACAAATTTTATATTTTTTTATTTTAACACAACACCACCTAATGCGCTACTTGTACTTATTATTATTGTTGGAAATGTAGAAAAATCCTTAATTGCGACTTGTAAATATTGGTTAGTTCTGGTTAGGCAGAAAGGCAGAAAGGCTTCCCTCTCTTGCCCATCGTCGGGCTGTGGGGGATTTATCTCTTTTTATAGGTACTTTCATGGCTTCTGCTCTGAAGAATTGTCCAGTATAGTTCCTCCACTCACTGTTCCCAACAGAGAAACTCGTGGTTCCGCGCGTATGCATCCCTATACGGTCCAACTGGACAGGCCCCGAACTTCTCACTTTGTTCGTTTTTTTATCCTCAGAGTCTCTAGACTGTGGAACCTGCTGCCCGCGGAGGTCTTTCCTTCCCCCAAATCTTTAGGTATTTAAGTCCCGTGTCAACAAACTCCCTCTTACCTCGCTTAAGACACCCACGGTACGTTAGTATTTAGGCTTTAAGCCTTCGGTTTGTCCAAAGATAAAAAAAAAATTGGTTTTACAGTTTTTGTACTTTTTCGCACTAATGCAAAAAGTAGGGCGAAAAAGTAAACTTTTTCGCACTAGTGTGGAAAATTATTGCGGAAAAGTGGCACGGCTAAACCGATTAGTTTTTTTAACACGAGCTTCTTAAATATATTTTTAGTAGTTACTCAAAGATTTTTTTCGCCGATAAATAATTTGAGGCTAAAATTTTGGTCAAAAATCGATTTTTTTTTAAGAAACCGCTCTTTTGTTGGAAAAAATATTTTGCTTATTACTATAATTAATTACTAGATTAAACATTATTTAAACAAAATCTCTTTGGTGTTTTATTTTAGAGGATTTGGTTCAGAGATATAGTGATCACCGCAAAACGTCTTTTTGAGAGGAGCTCCCGGAAATCAGTTGTAGCTTCTTTCCAAATAAATATTTTTACTAATATTTAGTCTTTAAATACAGTTTAAAGATACCTTAATATGTGTACAACTTAACTTACATATTCTATGTTCTTTAATAAATTACTCGGAATTTAAGTTTTTAATGTTATTATTTGGAGAAATTTTTAAATTTTACAAACATTTTAAATAAAAACACCTATTTAATTTTGTTTTTAAAATTCAATTATGAAATCTTTTTTAATGACATTTTTAAGATGGCGGCCATGTAGCATTTATTGACGACATCTAAATAACGGAACTCTTTAATAAATATTCTATGGCAGTCATCTTTAAAATAAACAATATGTTGTGATATGTCGGTAAAAAGAGATTTTAGTGTAGAATTTAAAAATAAAATAAATAGGAGGTGTTTTTATTTTAAATGTTTGTCAAATTTTAAATTTTCTTTCATTAATAACATTAAAAACTGAAAATACTAAATATAAGTAATTTATTAAAGAAAATAAAATTTGTTACTACCAGTAAAAGTTAAACAGGTATTTTTTTTATTTTTACAAACCACTTAGCAAAAAATATATTTAAGGCAAAAATAATGGCGGTACTTAATTTTCTTTAAAAATCTTCCCTGACCGCCATTTTAAAAAGAAACACCCTGTATAATATATCATGAAAAAGATAATTTTATACAAAATACAAATATAGAAAGAAAGTTCATGGTACTTCCGGTTAAACCGGACGTGATTTTGAGGTCATGATAATGAATAAAAAATGTTAATATATGGTATAGTTATACTGTAAAATTTTTATTAGTCTCCACTAAACCACAAAAAAAATATTGAACGAGTAGCCTTATCTAGTGGTTTTAATTACGTACTTTACCGGGTACAAGGTATCCTTCTGTATATTAATCTGCCTCGCTGTAGTAAATTTTAAAATCCCTGTCTTGGGCGCCCATACTATGATTATGAGATTCACAAAGTGCAGTAACTGTTAAAACAACTCATAAGCATTCAGAAAAAGAAACAATGATTCTATTAAAATGTTATTGGAATTTATAATATTGTCAATTTATTAACTTATATCAAAATTGTCAACTTGAATTAGATATTTGGTAGTTACTTTGCATTTTTAGATTAAAATATTAGTTTTTTAACATTTAAAAGCCCTATTAATATTCACAGACAACCTAAAGTTTAAAAATATTTAATAGAAAACATTTTTAAAGTAAAGTGCGATTTATTTTTTAATAAAAATCATATTTATTTAGTACCTTAGTCTGTTCAAAAAATGTGTACGCCAACCTGGCCCGGATTTAATTTAATTTTTACCACAGCCCTTTGTTCTAATAAACAGTTTTTGACCTAAAAGTAATCTTCGTTACAAAATTATTCTAAAAAATAAAAAAAAGTAGAATATGCTAAACAAAACCTTTTTAAATTAAAAAGATAAAAAATCAACATAATAAAAACATACTGTGTAAGACTTTCGCCTTTTAGCCCCAAAAATATAAGTTTAACATAATAATAAACACCTACTTCTAATTCCATATAAAATATTGAAATTTACTGGCTCTAGAATTTTGATCAAAGTTAAAGCACTTAGGATACCATTTTTTATTAACACAATTAAAGTCTAAACAAAATATTATGTAGCTTTTCTTTAGAATAAAGATTATAAATACAAAGAAACTATTAAAAAATATTATATGTAAGGCGTCACCAAGGGTTTAGTTCACGTCTGGCGGCCTCATAAAAATTAATTATTTTCTGATTAGATTATTATAAAATAATTTTGTCCGAAAGCCCTTAAACATAAGTTGTAAAAAATGTATTATTTTGTAACTAATCAAACGAGGGCATGATAAAATGGCCCACACAAACCAAATGGTTTTCTTAATTAAGAATAACCAACCAAACTATTAAAAAGTACACATTTTATTATCAGTAAGAACTGCAATCTATTATTTTGAGTTAAACCAATTAACATTAGATCGCCAGCAAAATAATAGTTTTAAGGTAGACATACTGCCACGGTTGGCTTTGATGGGTTAATTAATCATAATTTATATTTTCAAAAATAATTTATTTTGGCAACAAATAAACATCAAATTATTTGTGGTAAGTAATTTTAACTCAGGCAACATAATAAATCATTTTAATTCCTTAAATATTATATTAGGTATTTTGAACTTTAAGCAGTGTTGTGGCTAAATGTTCAATGTTCATTTCCTAACTATTTATAATAACCAACATTTTAAGAATAATACTAAAAATGTTCTTAATAAATCATTATATTTTATCCATATTCCAAAAAACTAAAAATACTTAATTGGTTAGTGAAAAGTACTGCAACTCTTTAATATCTTTTACACTTATTAGACTCTATTTACAGAATTCGGTATCCAGAAGGTGTTAAATATAAAATTTACCAGTAAGTAAGCTATATTTTTCTAATATATAAATAATATTTTTGAAAGTCTTAAATATTTAAATATCTTCTTAGGAATGACTAAAAGCTTAACACATTTTTATCATTTTAATCCAAAAATTGGCCAATATACAGTTATTCATTAAAAAAAAAATCAAATATTCATATAAGATTTACTTGATAATTTTTTTTCAAAAATGTATTCTGTTGTGCAATGCAGGATTTTAGTAATATAATTTTTACTAAAATATTGAATGTATGGTATTAAAGCACAAAAAAATATTGTTTTAAAAATATTATAATGGGAAATTTTAAAAAATACTTAAGACAAAAAATACAATTTTGCACACTTTAGACGAGTCTGTGTCTGCGCTATAAAAACGGAAAACTGTCACATCTATTTTTCTGTAATCTTTTTTCGTTTTTTAAACGAAATGCCTATTGATTTCTATTGCAATAAATGGAACACGACAAATTTATTAGGTTTAAAGGGTTTTATTATTTAATTTTAACTAGTTGCTGACTTATATTAACCCACTTTTTGGGAAAAAGTACAGAAGCGCTTAAATGTCTCTAAAACTCATTATTAAAATTTGTAAACATTGGTATTTAAAGGTAAGTATATTTGAACAATGATATTGGCGCATTACCAGATTTCCAAGTTTTGCGCTTTTTGTAATATTTAATTTAAATTTAATGGGCGTCTCAACTTTTGTATGATTTCAAATTTTCGAAATCTAATCTTTGGCTTTCGATTTGGAAACATACCGTTTTTATGATAACACAGCTCCACAAAAAAATTATACACCAACATCAGACATATTTATTCCCATGTATTTTTGAGGCTGAATCCGCATCCGAAGAAATGGACCAATACATCCGGAATTGGCCCCAGGGGCCTCTACAGGCCCTAAAATACGGTGTTCGGGAGAAGGCGGGGTCAAGGGTGTATTCAGAAGCCAAAGTCAGATTTGTGTTCGACAGGTCTACGGCTCACTAAAATTTTCTGTTTGGGCCGGAAAAATATGTTTTAGACGTAGCAATCACAACAGTGATATTTTCATGTACATTTGAATTCTAGACCTTACAATATGGGCAAGAAGTTTATTGCCTGTTGAAACTTCTCAATTTAGGACCGGGAAAATATCCCCCAGGATACAGATATTGTTTTTTAGACTTAGCAATCACAACAGTAGGATTTTTATGTATTTCCAAGTTCAGGTACTTATTCTGTGCTTGAATAGTTTTTGCCAGCTAAAATTCTCAATTTAAGGCCAGGAAAATGACTCTTAGAGGCCAGAAAATCGTGGTTTTAAGATCCCAATCGTGACATTATCTTTTTATGAACTTAATTTTTGAAGTTCTTAATAATCTCATTGTTGTGATTGCTACGTCTAGATCACGATTTTCCGGCCCCAAGAGTCATTTTCCAGGCCCCAAACTGGAAATTTTAGCTGGCAAAAAACTTTTCAAGCAAAGAATGAGTTCATAAACATAGAAATACATACAAATGCTACTGTTGTGATCCTCATCCTAAAAAACGATTTTTCAGCCTCTAGAGAGTCATTTTCCCGGTCCCAAACTGAGAAATTTTAACAGGCCATAAACTTTTCGCATATATTATCAGATACAGAATTTAAATGTTCATGAAAATATCACTGTTGTGATTTCTACTTTTAAAACACATTTTTCCGGCCCCGAAGATATCATTTTTCTAGCCCAAACAGGAAATTTCAGTTAGCCGCCCCTTATCCCGGACGTGTGTTATTTTTTGGGTGGGGCTGTGTAATCTGACAACAGTTGTGATATCAATGTGTAATTAAGAAAGCCTAAAAAGCCCCAAAAACCAAATTTTGTAATTCCAGCTATGGCAGTTTTGAATATATTAAGGTGCTATGGTGCTAACGTACTTTTGCCGGGTAGTGTAGTTGGTCATATCTTAGCAACTAATGGAGACAGAATTTTAAAAATTTAAAATCTTACTTAATTTGACATGTGAAAATTAACGCAATAAAAATGAGTCAATTGTGCAAACAAAATATCATAAATACAAAATTTGATAAAAGTAGCTTTAGCAAAATAAAGGATATTTAAAAGTTGCGGTACTTTTTACTAACCCACTATTTTATAGTTATGTAACAACCACAACTTAGTGGCTGTACGGTTTAAAACGATATTTATACAGGGTGTAATTTAATTGATAACCAAAAATAGAGTATAATTTCTTAGCCTATTTTAGGAAGAAAACCTTTTTCGCATCTTGATTAGTTTAAGAGAAAAAAAACATTTAATTGTATATTTTTAGACCATAAAAGAAGCGTTGCGGATCTTTTGCTTTTAAAAATTAAGCTTTAACATTTTTAATTAGCAATTATGTAACAAAAATAATAAATAATTATTTAAATAAGGTTTATATTCAATATAACACTTTTTACTAAAATAAGCGTTTTCAAAATATTTTAGTATTTTAAACATTTTAACACCCTCTATCTCTATATGTTTATATAATTATTTTTTAAATAAGCTAAGGAATCTTAACCTGTATTTTTTGCCATCAATTAAATTACACCCTTTATAAATAACTTTTGCATATTATTACAAAAGTTCTTTGATTAAAAATATAAGTAATAAAAAAATAATGTTTTTTTGACCTTACGTATAGCAAAATACTACTGGGTTAAATACAATAGATTATTAAATAAATAAAAAGATATGAAAGTTAACCATATAATTTGAGACAAACCAAAATAAGTGCTGATTTGGAAAAAGTGCTTTTGTCATGCCAAATCAAAAAGTGTTTTAGCTAGTAATTCTTTTTATTTAGTTCAAAATTTGTATGGCTGTTTGTAATTATTTATTAAAAAGTATATAAATTAAAAAATATAATTTTAGTAAAGTAAATAAAAATAAATATTATTATTTAACTAAAATTATTTAATCTAATACAAGGCGCGTTTTGCAATTAACTCTCTGATAAGAGAAGATTTTGTTGACGTCATTTCAGATGAGACGAAGCGATCGGCAATTAACAAACGCAAATAAAATATTTAGATGAAAATACATACCCCGTTTTTTTACTTTGCTGGGATTTATTTTTGCTTATTATCAGCGCCAATTACCAAAGCACCCTCAGTTGTTTGTTTAGTTATTTTTGGTTAGATTGTTTTAAAAAGTTAAAACTTATTTAAAAAAAGGATAATTTTGTCATATTCGAGAGAGTACAAAAAGGTACACTAGGTTTATTTCATTTAAGTTTAACTTTTCTCAAGAATCCTATAATTTTCGAAAGTATAAACTGGTATTCGCAGGGGGAACGCAGAATAAAAGCTGATATTTTTTCTGTTTAAATTAATTAATGAAAGCATTGATTGCCAAAATCTTTTAAGTAAAATTAATTTTTGCGTTCTGCCAAGAAACACAAGAGAACAGTCTCTTTTTGCTGTAGATTTTTATAAAAGCAACTATGGCAGATTTTCTCAGATCACAAGAATCCTTATGAATGGAAATAGGGTATAAAAATACTTTTTAGTTTCTCCTTTAATTTATTTTAAAAAATATGATACGTCTTAAACTGTAATATGTGCGATGCGATAAGATTATATAATTTGTTTTTAGTGCAATTAATAACTATTACTTAATTATTGGCATATTTAATTTATTTTTAAACCATGTAAATTTGTAAATGGGTTTTGCCCGTAAATAAATAAATAAATAAATATTATTCTTTTCTGCAAGAAAAACATTTTTTTAGGGTCAAAGATTCTACTTCTTGTAAGCTCATCTTTTTCGGGAAAGTGTAAGAACTGTGCACATCAGTTGGAAATTTGTGTCACAAAAACAAAATAAAAAAACTAACCTAACCATAAAGCAAGATTAATATGTCTCCTCCGTCAAAATGCCTCGATCAAATCGAGGACAATCGGATGCTTCTAAATGAACTAAACAAACGATAAACATTTCCTCGCTCTTCTCCGGATTTAAATAAGGAACGTTTTTGTAGCGGTAAATCGATTCGAGATAATTGCAGAACGCGCCTACTGATGATCAGACTTTCTTCAAATTATTTAATTATATGGACTGGGTAATAAAAAACTTAAATTTTAGATTTATTAATATACCTCCAGGGTGTCTCTGAAAGGTGCGGGAAAAAGCTACTACAGATTCCTCAGCCTAAAATATGACTATCTAACCTTACTTAACTTAGTCAAAAAGTGGATAGTTTTGGCAATACAGGGTGTCAAAAATTTATTCTGGTTTTAGTTTTTATAAATAATTTTGTTAATAATAGGCCTATTGTAACAATATTTGGGCAAAAGATGTTTTAGAAGGTGAGAAATAGCTTTGCTATCAACTTTATTGTTAAATTTAGAGGGCGCCACCTATGATGTCTTGCACAAAATAGAAACCTAATACCTTTTTTGAGCCACAATATATGTAACTTTTTATAAAAATATTTTTCTTTAACATATTTCACATAAAAATGTATACTTGGTAAATGTTAATTTAGGCAGCCGTTTCTGAGATATTTGGATTTAAATAAATCTAGGTCTAAGCTATACAGGGTGTTTCAGAATAACATGCTTATATTTTAAAATATGAATCCTTACGTAACTTTAAGAAGAAATGTTTTTATAAATGAGAATGAGATACAGAGTGGTAACAAAACTTATTTTTTTAAAACCTTACCACTCTGTATCTCAACAAATATTTTTATTAGGACAGAGGTTTATTTGAACTTTTTTCTTAAAATTACATAAAACACTCTACAGAAAGTGATTTTTAAAATCCAGATCTCAAAAACGGTTGCCTAAATCAACTTTAATCAAGTATACCTTTATTATATAGAATATGTTAAAAAATACGAATTTTGCTTTAAAAATTACATACAAAGTGGTTTAAAAAAGTTATTTTGTTTTTAATTTGTTCAGGATACCGGAGGTGGCGCCCCCTATAGTAAACAATAAAATTGATAGCATATTCTTATTTATTACCTTTTAAACCCCTTCTAATGCTTTATGCCAAATATTGTAACAATATACCTATTATTATCAAACTTATTTTAAAAAAACTAAAACCAAAATAAATATGTAATACCTCGTATTTCCGAAATCATCCGCTTTTGGACTAAGGTAAGTTGGGTTAGATCGTCATATTTTAACCTCAGAAATTTGTGGTACTCTTTTTGCGCCTTTTAAAAACACATTATTAAATACCATTTAAATTTAAAAAGTCATTAAGAACTAAAACTAACTATTATGCCCAGTTTATAGACTAAAATAAATACAAAAATATCGGTTTAGCTGTTTAAAAAGTTAATATTAAATTAGAAACAATTATTTATATATATACACGTATGATTGTTTTAGAAACAGGTTTATTAACTTTTCACCATTATTATTAAATTTATATACAAGCTGTCCCGAAACTCTACCGACAAATTTCCAATAACATCTGGAGAAAAAAACAAATATTGATATAATATGTTTTAAACGTCATACTTTTTAAAATCCATGATGTCAAAATTTTTAGGAAAATGAATTTCTTTATACACACAAAAATTCTAGTTTATATCCAAAACTAAAAGCACTCTTGACGGAATTATCACCTGTAACTCCGTTTAAACCCACATTAACAATATTGAGACAAGAAAAACCTAAGCTTATTTTAAAAAACATGTTGTCTTTGAAATTCGAAACAAGTTTTGGTTTAATCAAGATAGCTTTATATCTAATCAAAAACCAGTTAAGTTTTGCATGATAATTTTTTTTAATTTATAAATAACTCTTAAACTCATAATATTTCAATAACTATTGTAGTTGTCTCAAGAATACTTTTCTCGCTTTAATCAACTGTCTAAAAGATTTAACCAAGTGTAATTTTTTTACTTAAAGCCACTAAATTATCGACCCGATATTAGCTATACTTGGATAAAAATTATAGTTCTATTTGAAAGTGCAGGAAAGAATATGCGGTGGCGCTAGCTTCGCCCAATAGCAAACGGGATTTGGTCAGCCATTTTTCCCGTGTAGATGCCGTGTCTTTCGTCGGCGTGAATGTTGTGCGTTATTGATTTGAAAATGGAAATCGAAACGTTGCTTGTAAAATGCAGTGTAAGCTATTTAATTCCTATAATCAAAGGTAGGTGAGTAACTAGCAAACTAGGTTTAGTTTTTGTGTATATTACCTAACTTTTGATTTAATTTATATACGTAACAGGTACGCTAATAATAACCATAACCTAAAAGGTACTGATCTTGTCTTTAATATGATTTTAATATTGAAGCGTTTTCTTTTTACGAGCAAGAAACGTTTTGTTAATTTTAAGATTTCTTTTTAAAGTTTTTTTTATTAGTTTTGGATTCGGTACCTATGATAAATAAATTTCAAAAGTTTACCTAAGACAAATGTACATTAATTGTTTTTAGTTTCGAAAGAAGGCGGGTTGATTTTTACAACTATTTTTTTACATTAGGGATTTGGATGGATGCCTATTTTTATATACACGTCTAGCCACTTTCAAAGGTTCAATGCGAAATTTTTACTAAAGCATCAAAAGGATACGGTTTAAGCAAGCACAAAACGAACACTATATCTTATTCAAAATGTTGACATGCAGGCATTCTTTTTCTTATCTTTTCCTGCTAGTGTTATGCGCCTATCAACCTTTTAACAGGGCTAGACGTGTATAAATAGTTATTTTTAAAATTTAAAGAAGTATAATATTTTACAGGGTGTTTTAAAGAGCATTTTTTCCCAAGCTGTTATGAAATGTGTTTAAGTATAACACTGTTTCTATTATGAAGCATGGCTTTTTTTTATGTTAGATTAGTTTTGAAATCTAGTGGTGCTTTTTTAAATTCTTCCAAAAGTATTCGTATTTTCAGTTCATACAGGGAACAAAACTAAGGATGCTTTAATGTTTTTAGAAAGGTTTTGCTTAATTAGCTTAGGTAGTATATTTAGCATTAAACTAAAAGCAAAACAAATTACATTTTTACCATTCTGTTATTTCATGCCAGACACAAAAAAAATAATTCTATCTGTCTTTACCTCTTAAAAGTTGTTGAAAATATGAAAAATGTCCGAAGAACATCTTATAAAGCAAGAGTAGTATCCAGTTTATCTATCATATCTTATAAATTTTAATAACTTTCCTAAGTTCTAATATTTGAGTTAAAACAATATAAAATGTGTTATACTTTTAGTGTACATTTAAAATAAATATTTAGGGCAATATTATTAAATTATATATGTTTTATTGTGTTTACTTAAAATAATTATTATTGCAACTGGTTTTATACCTTAAATAAAATTCAGGGCGTCCTTCCCGTAATGACATCGATTGATATAAAATAGATTGGAGTCAAAAAAATAAAATAAAATTTGTGTCACATACTAAGACTGGTGGAAGACTTATAGGACTATACTATTTTGTAAAATCTGACTCTTTTGATTATACCGTAATATGTAGTAGTTAGATTTAAGCAATCATAAAATGTGAAACACTTTTTATATTTTGTTTTTGGCTGTAATTTATTTTATGTCAATCCAAGTAATTCCCGCGCGGTGCTCAAAATTGATTCTAAGATATAAAACTATTTGCAGTAATAATGCTTTGTTTAATCTTATCGAGTTTTAAATCTAACCAAAAATAGTGTTTGTATAAAAAAACTATTCTTTATTAAAAATAATTTAGATTTAACCTAGGAATTGCATATAATTAATGCAATAATTCTTATACTTATTCCAAGTTTTCTTAAGCAAATCGCAATTAAAATTTTCATTAAAATATTTCTATACTTAAATAAAGCCTGGTTTGTTTTATATTAAGAAAAGCCAAAATATTCGGCCCAGTATATCTATACTTATTTAAATAATAAATTAAATTCAATTAAATAAATATTTAATATTGATCGAACAAGATTAGTTGTTATTGCGGATATATGAATATAAGCTTGCATTTAGTCAAGATTACTCTTGAATATAGTGTATATTTTTTAGTGTATAGTTTAAATATCAAAAGATGGTGCCGGCACCATTTTAATGTTTTGTAAAGACAAACGCCAACAATTTGTAAATTAAATAAAATGTGGTAGACAAAGACATTCTTAATTTTCTTGTCGGTATCCAAGAAAGTTTGTTCTTAATACATGATTGATTACACTTGACAGCGGGAACGTGGAAATAGTGCCAAGGCATCTACGCAAAATCGATGTCGACCATCGATGTTAACATCGAAAACAAAGATCGTCTTTTAAAGTAACTGTACTAATTTCTTTTTTTCTACCTGAGACAGTTTCGTTTATTAATAATATACCATTGGCATTTAATATTACAACTAATAACTGTTATTCGGGTATACATATTTACAACTTCCCTAATTTTGGAAAAACTAGTGTCCTAACCTAACTTTGGGAAACTGTCATGTGAGCGGTCATGACATTGTGACCTTAATAAGGACATATATATGTCCATTTATTAGCTTGGTATAATTTACAGTATAACGTAATTGTATTTTATCGTGATTTAAAGTGTAGTATATGAAAATATAAGAATGTAAAAAATAATTTAAAATATTTATCGTTTTTTTGTATATCGAAAACCTTGTAATTTGGTATTGGTATAATGACCATGCCGAAAAATAGTTTGTATGGAACTAGGCAGAAACAATACATCAAATAAAATTTTAAAAGATCAAATTTGCTTTAATTTAAATAAAAAATAAATATGGGAAAATACAGTAGTATAGTATTTTTTTATTTGCATGGTCCTTTATCACACTGGTATTTGTTTTGTACGTAAAAAATACAAATGTTGTGTGTAATGCATAAAAAAATTTTTGTTTTTAAATCTAATTAATATATCTAAATTGGTATAACAGAAATTAATAAAAAGTGTTGTTTTATGTATAATTACTGTTAAACTTATCGTAAGTTTATAAATGTCGACATTAAGGACATATTAAATATATATAAAGTTTTTTTCTCTATTTTTCTATAGAAAAATTAACTCTTACAGTTTGCAACAAAGTATTTGGACACCTTGTATAGCATCCTTTTAAGCCGTTAAAAACGTTAGTTTAAAATAGGCGCACCAAGTAATATTAAAAATTCTGATTGATTCATAACATATAAAATAATTAAAAACTAGTATTTTTTTCTAAAAAGGCAAGAAACAATATAAATATATGTTGTGTTGTTTGCTTGTTAGATTAAAAAAATTATAATAACCGCTACATCTTAATGTATACCTCAAGAACACTTCACTCTTCCATGAAAATAATATTTTTTTCCTGGTTATGACCGTGAATTTTATTAAGGACATGTTTTGCTCTGTTTACGGCATACGACAGAATTCTTAAGGCGAGTAAACAGCAATTTGTCTGAGCATTGCATTTTTAGACGACATTCCCAAATCAGACCAAACAAGTCGAAAAAAATCGTCCAAAATAACAAGAAAGAAGCATTTATCCTTACTTTTGAAGTACTTTTCATAATACATATTTTATCTCTAAATGTACACTATTTTTTCAAATATCACCATTTCATTTATAACAGGTTATACATAGAAAACTTTGGATTTCTTATCACAAAAAAACCTAAATTTTAGCGTATTGGCTATAATTTTAACTGCAAAATCGTATACAATTGATTAAATATAATTTTTTATCTTATGTTTTTTGGTTGCAAAATAGGTGCACCAAAAATAAATAACCTGGAGCAACAATCGCAAAAACGGTTACTAAAAGTAATTCTTATAAAGTACACCTTTAGTTGTATAGAAAATATATTTGAATTTACTATTGCACTTAAATAATACATACAGGGTAGCACAAAAAAGCTTTGTCGTTTTAGGGAAATTTAAACCAGTGTAAGCGGCTCTTTTAAGTTAACACATAAATATAGCTACAAATTTGTTAAACAGAGAAGCGAAGAATGATTTTTACTTCATTGTTAGTTTTTTTATTGACCCTAAGCTAACAGTATCTAGTATAAAAAATTTATTTTCACCCTTTACATTATATAAATACTCCCAATTTAACTGAACTTAATATAAGGGGTTAGGACTATGATAGCACTATAAAATCAGCTAAAATGTGAAGTCTTTGAGTGTGGTCATTAATAAACGTATTTGATAGACAAGTATATTAATTATGTAATAAACAAATTGGGTGCTTTATAGGTAAATTTAAGTTCTTTAAATAAGTTTTTGTTGAAAAAGACTTAAACATTTCTTATGATACACTTCGCTTAACTCATTTGTTCTATGGTATTATAGCTTTGGGGGTGTAGCAAGTAATTATTTTTTTAAAGCTACTCAAAAGGGTTAATAAAAACATTGTATAATAAAGCATATTTGTTTGTAAGAAAAAAGTTGTATGTGAAGGCCGGTTTAATAAATTTGAGTCAGCTGTTTTGTAAGGAGTCAAAAGTCAGTTGAAAACAAAATTACTTTAACTTGGAATTTAAAATAAATATACGATTCGAAAAATAGAAAATAGACTTTTATTGTCGACGACTTACAAAACGTTTGGATAGATCTGTCACACTTTTTTGACCTCGTGTAAATATATTTTTTCTAATTAAATAAGAAAATTAAACTTATATTCTCTGTATAAAAAATGCATGTATTATATTCTAAGTTTAAGGTTAAGTTTTAAAATATTATTTGATTTAAAAGAACTAGATTACGTTAGGAATATTTTTCTTAGAGTTTAGTTTAGTTTAAGTAAATATTTTTACTTTTGTAATTTTTTATTAGTGTATTTTTTTATATTGTTTTTTTAATTACGTCAGTAAAAAATGTATTTTATTAGTTACCAATGCGGTTTCACCAAATGTTATTTTTTAAATTGTAAGCCTCCTTCGTGTATACTTTAAAGGTGTATTTTATTATATATATTTTTTAATTTACCGAAGATTCTATAACAAAAAAAAGCACCCTTAAAACCTATTTAAAAATCTTTTTTAAAATTAAATCTAATTAACAATAAATATAAAAAAGTACTTTATAAGTGTTTTTATAGGTAGGGCTATTATTAAAATATAAAGTAAATAAAAAAAAACTATCAATTTACATCGTTAAAAAAACTACTAGGCACTATTAAAAGTAGGATTGCTCAGTGCAGCAATAAGCAGCTTAAAATTGCATATATCTTTTTTTCTTACAAGAAGAAGTAAGCAGAGCTGCATGTAGCGTCTAATATTTTTTGTCTATTATAATAACTTAGTGCGATAGAGAAGAATATAAAAAAAACTTTAGTTATTTTTTTACTTTTTTAAATAACCGATGCATGTTAATAACGGAAGAAAATAAAAATAGTTTTTTTCTCAATAAAAGTACTATCACCAAAGGACCTTTTCCTCTTTTATCATTCATACATTTTTTAAAGCTTACTTTAAAAAAAATAATAAAAAAACCCAAGGAAAAAATAAATTCTGGTGGATTATATTCTTAGGATGGCGTCGATTTTCTAGTTTTTATCCTTGATTTAGATACTAGTTGTATTCCTAATTTAATTAACTGCTTATTTTATGTAACAAAGCATGAGTTTTTGGCATTTATTGAAGACACTTTGGGTAAAACAAATTTATTGATTTATTTTTTTAAAAAGGTTGAACAACAAATAAATTTTTATTTTTTGCTGGGCTTTTTTATGGTAAATTCGTCTTACAGGACACTTGATATGTCATTTTTTGACACTTGCTGTCAAAAATATAATTTTTGATCTAGAGTCCATGATTAGGCTAAAGCGGTTTATTTTAAGTCAGGTAGTTATGAAAAATGAAATTACTAGTCGTTTGTTTTTTACGACTTCTTGGGGCGAAAGTGTGCAAACTCCTATTTAGTGTCATAAACCTTTTTTTTAAATGGAACGAGGATAGTTCGGTAGAATATCGTAAAAGATCATTTAATTTATTATAATTTGGTATCATATACGCAGTATTTGGAAAAAGGTTTTTATTGTTATGGCATTTAATAAAATTTTTCATAACCGACCTTTGTGCTACATGGTAATATCGATTTTTGAAGCATGAATTTAATATGTTTAGAAAGTCTTTTCCGAAAACCCGCCTATGTGGTACCAACTTATTCGAAATAAAATACTCTTTTAGGGTATGCTCACGAGACACCCCATTTCATTTGAAAAAAGGGGCAATAATTATAAATAGAATTTTGCACACTTTTACTCCGCGCTAAGAAGTCGTAAAAACAAACGACGACTAATTTAAATTTTTCTATGGCTACTCAATTCTAAATAAACCGTTATAGCCTAATCATGGCAGTCTAGGTTAGAATCTAAATAATTACATTTTTGACAGCAGAAGTGTCAAAAAATGATATGTGAGGTGTCAATAAATTCAGAATGTCACATGCTATCAAAATAAGATAAAATATACTGGTGATGTAATTTAAAATTTTAAAGTAGAAGTTATTTCCGGTTAAACCGAAAGTATTAGAAAGCAATTAAATTAGGTGTAATACCGATATACCAAATTTTATTTTTCTATTTCAAAAGGTAAAAAAGTAATAGGGGGAATCACCTGTGAGAAACACCCGGTATATTTTGCCCCGCCCAGCACCCCTATTCACCCCTCGGTTCTGGTTAGTTTGTTAACTTATTAATTAATTAAAAACTAAATATTCTGGATTACGCCTTTTTATTTATACTTTAAACAGTGTCCAAAAGTAGTATGTCTTCACAATTTTTTAAAAAACATACGTTTTAAAACAAAATACTAGAAAACCATCAATTAGGGTTTAGAGTTTAGAAATAAATAATAACTTTTGGGTATTATATATTTTTAAAAGTTCTAATCCTCTTAAATTTACTAAATAAGAAATATACAGAGTGTTTCAAAAGAAAAATCATATTTTTGGTTCACAACTCGAAAAATATAAAATTAAAAAAAATCTAACTAAACCACTGAATTCAACTCAAAAATATATACAGTTTTCACTTCTGTTTAAAGTTACGAGACATTTGAAATACCAGATTTCCAAAAAGTAAAAAAATGCCCTGTATGTCAAAAACTAAGGGAGCCATGAAAAATCTTTTAGTGCTACCTTTTGTTTTAGCAAAAAGTAACAGTTCGCGAAAATCGCAAGTCTCTTTTTCTAATTATAATCAAGACACCCTGCAATTGCAGCGAAATCCAGACACCCTGTACACAAAATGGCTCAAAAATAAGCCATGACTGCCAACTTTACTTTTTTAAACCAAAATAACCGTTTTATTACACTTCTAAGTTTGTAATGATTATTTTCATTTATTGTTTCGCTGACCATGTAAGTCCTAAACCTTATTACCGTAGTCACTATTTTCATAGTAGTTGTCAGTCGGAGAGTTATCCGTTTGCTAATAGTTATCTATTTAATAAAAACGCATGGTATTTACCATCAAAAAAGTACGTCCTGTAGTTAGCAGAGGGAAAAGAAAAAATACTTTTTTAAATTAATAATAGGGTGTACGAATAATTCAAACTTACGAATTATTCCTGTCAAATCGAATATTAATATTCAATTCGAAATTTAAATCGAATAATTCGTTAATTTGAATTATTTGAAAGTTCCCGAATAGTTAAAAAAAAATGTAATAATAAGATTTTTTAAACTATTTATTAATTATTACGAATTTATAAGGATATTGCACTTGGGATTTGTTATGTTTAATATTTAAATATAAATTTAACAAATAATATGCATTTTATTAGAACCATAAAATTTAATTCTTGAGCTAAAAACTATTCTTGTTCTCAAATATTTTTCTTAGATCAAGAATTTTATTCTTTTGATTTAAGGAAAGTATTTTCTCCCGGATGGAGTTCTTAAGTCAAGATTTTGGCTCTTGGATCAAGTTAATTTTTTACAGTGTATGTACAACCTATTTCTCATATTTTTTTTAAGTAAATTAAAAATTATAAAAGGTAATATGTTAAATGAATTGGAAAGATCTCTTACTAGTATAATAGTATCTAGATTTTTTGTTACTGACTAAGATACATATTTATTAAAATTAATTGTCTTCTTCAGATAATTAATTTTAAATCAAAAAGAATATTATTGGTCAGTAGAATATTTTAATTTCCGATGTTATGGAATTTTAATTGGATAAAATTAAGAATTCAGTAAACTTCTGTGTCTGTTGTAAACGCGTTTTTTTTAATTATTTTTGTTAACTTAAAAAAATTAAATAACAAAATAATAAACTTTTGATTTTTTTTGCATAACTTTATTAAGTACCTTAGGTAAAGGGCTTTACAAATAAAAAAATATAGATACAGCCCGACGATGTGCAAAAGAAGAAAGCCTCTTTGTAAGCAATGGATCGTTAATAAGGCGAACAGTTCTTTTTTAAATGAACTAAAAAATGCTTAGTGTTGTGGGGGCGCCATTTTCCAGATATGAGAACAATATCCCAGAGAGGGTCGGATTTGAGATACATGCAACGTGTATAAACTGGAAGAGGATTAGACATTCTTCCAAATTGAATAAGCTATCGCACAAACTTTACAAAGCTTTATTTTACGTTTTAAAATTGTTGACTAGACTAGAATAAATCTTACAGAAAAAGGTCTGCAAACTTTACCTGAACACACGCCAAAACTAAGAATTAATCTTTAATGGAAAAAAAATCCTATAGATAAACAAAAGAAATATCATTTATTTATAACTAAACTAACTAAATAACTTACCATCTGCAATAACAATATTGTTAAACATTATGACGTTCAAGCGCCAGTAAACATTTATTATAAATGCTTAAATTAAACCTTACTCATTTTCACGTTGCAGTTGGAAGTTTTCTTAATAAATATTTTAGCTGTAACCAGCAAATCCCAGGATTAAATTTTAAATAAGTTTCTTCTTTGCAAGTGTGTGGTGGCAATGTGGCGAGCTTGGTGTAGGAGCTAACTTACCAGCCTCCCATCGCAGCGACCCGGGTTTAAATCTCGATTCCATTCAGTGGGTTTTTAATAGCTCGTCACCTCACAGATGGTAATGGCGTGGTGGCACTACCACGTTGTCTAAAAGGTGCTGTGAAATGCAAAACTGCATGTTTCAACGCTTGGATAACGTTGACGAGACAAGGTAAAAAATGGGGTAAACATTCAATAACCTGGCACTTACGGTACACTGGTATTTAGGCATAAGCCTTTGTAAAATGTTACATAGATAAAGAAAAAGTTGGAGAGATTTCTTTGCTAAAAACAGTTTGGGTTTAAATGACATGGGCATTTTTTTAACATCGTAAGCCTGTTATAAACATAAATAAGACACACAAACGTTTTAATTTAAGTGTATTCTGTACATTTTTAACTTAAATATATTTTGATATATATAAATATGGTGCATTTTAATTAAAACGAGCCACCCCTCATAATTGGGTAATTTAAATACTTATAACAAAATCCTAAAACACAATAATTTTTATTTTTATGGGGACACATTCTTACGTAAGATTTACTGGTTTGAGGTAAATTCCCTTTCCGCATCAACACAAACGTAAAAAAATAAATCGAAAAAGGAGTCAAGGAGATAACCCCAGACAAGTTAATCTTAACATACAAATGTGTAGAGCTAAAAATAAAAATTTACGTGTTTCAAATTTTCCCTAGATTAGATTAGATTAGATTAGATTAGGAGGTGGATTGCATATCCTCTAACACTGCAACCTGCTCAGGTTTATTGTGTGTCCTCCGTCCATAGGTTAGAGCACGCTATCCAAGCCGGTCTGTTTAACCAGACTCCACAAGCTTGAAACTGGCCCCTTGGTATATCTTGCCGCTTTAGGTTTTTCTTCACCCAGCCTTGCAAACCGCAGACGACAAAGGGCTTCACATTAGCACCATACGTGTTCTGCGGTTTCTTCCTCCTCCTGGCAGAAGCTACATAAGTTTTCTTCTGCCAGGCCCATAGTTTCCAGGTATTTATTCAGTCTGCAATGACCTGTCAGTTGACCCACTATTATTCTTACTGCCTTCCGATTATAATTCAGAAGGTCTTTTGTAAATTCTGGCAAGTAAGCCTTGATGAACACTTTCGCCTGACGCTGTCCTGGTGGCATATTTGTAAATGACGGACGCGTCCGCTGTAAGATGTACGCCGAACTAAATTTGTATATAACAGACGAGTCCGCCCTACGCGTCTGCTGTTTACCAGGCATTTTACTGCATTTATATAAATTTTGAATATTTGCAATGGTGTAAAATTTTAACAGTAAGAGAGTTTTTATCTTAAAATTTCTACTGATTTAGGCAAAAAACCCATTTAACTTTTAAACATTACGTATATTTACTTTAATAGGTATGCGCGTATAGCAAAAAATATAAGTAATAACATAAAGTTTATTAGGTAATAAAAATTTACATATGAGATATTGTTCAAAGTTTAACATTTACATACCTAAAAGTATATTCATTTTTTAAATTTATTTGCGCCTAGTGCAATATTTTGACTAACGCAGAGTTCCAATGCATGTGGTGCTTTTTGCCGTTTTTTGACATCAGCTGGTAACTTTCCCGACTTAACCTTTTTGCTGCCACATGAAACTCTTCTACGCCCTACCGATGTTGGTTGTACAGAAATATATTTTCCCCTGCGGCGACATTTATTGATGTTTCCTTTTACGTTGCTTTTCCTTGCAGTTCCTTTATATTTAAAGGCTGTGTGAAGACCAGACAGAAGAGATGTTTTGGAAGAAGCAAATTTTTTAATATTACTTAAATATGTTTCTATGGCTGGGCAAAAATTTTCAGGGTCTTCCTCAATATTTTTCATAATAAAATTATAGTGCTCTGTCCACTTCTTTTCACAATTTCGGTCGAATTAATATTGCTTTCTTCAATACTTGTCTCAGACTCCAATAGTTCTGACTGTTTTAAACTATGTTCTTCCTTACGATTTTCTATTCTCACAATTTCATCTTTTTCCATTTGTAGAGGTAAGAAAATATCTTTATTCGCTTCTTTTCCTGTTGCGACTTTGTATAGTTGTAATTTAGTGGCATAGGAAAGTGTATTTATTGCGCTTAAAAATTTGTATTTTTGCAAAACGGCACTCTGATGTTTGCAATGTTTACCATTAAAACCAATTGGGCATGTACACATACAAGTTTGAAGATCTACAAAATAAGTTACATTCTTATTATTTTCACTTGTTACTGAAAATTCCAACGAATCCATGCTAATAGGCTCAACAACCATTGCACCATCAGTCACTCTAGGTAAATACCTAGTAGCAACCGTTTTTGAAACTCTATTAAATAGCAAATCCAATATACGCTGCCGGTAATAATTTTCAAAACTTGTAATAATATAGTCACTTAGTTGAGTTAAATTAAATGCCTTGGCTCTCTCTAAAGGAATGTCTTTTAACAACCTAAACATGATTTCAGTGTAATTGTTTGTATCACTTCCCCTTAACTTTAACTCTCTTCTATATAACAAGCACCAAGTTTCTTCACGAGTCAGCAGGTTACTTATATATTTCTTAAAATTTTCATGGCCGCAATTTTCAAAAAACAAATGTTTTGCATCATTTAGCTCATTTTCTGTTTTAGAGTGTAAAATGTTCTTAAATAATTTATAATACTGTTGCGCTAAATCCCGTGGTACCCCATTCTTTGCCATTAAAATCCATCTCCAAACTGCTTTTTTACATGAAATATGCACAATAGTAGTTTTGCTTCTGGCCAGTGTTTCTTTAGCACTTTCCTTTCACCTAAATCGTCATCTGTCAAGATAACTGTCGGACGAATTTTTGTTGGCATTATGTCTAGCAGTCCTTTAACTGCTACATCAAATAAGTCCGTTTTTTGACAATTAGCTAAAACGCATCCAACTGGTAATCCTCCGGCCGCACTTTGTATCACAAAAAATATATTTTGTGATCATAAACATCGCAATTACCGGATGCATCAACAAACATTACTTCATTTGCTTGTGGTATCTCTATCGCACGTTGCATAAGAGGTGTACAAATAGCTACAGCATAATTATCTTGTAGGGTTATTATTTTATGACATAGTCCAGTTTTGTCTTTATGAAAAGACAACATGTCCTCTAATTTAAGCAGCATATTAGAACCAGTACGATCACCAAAATCTTCTTTAAATTTCTTTTTCCACAAATTAGATACATCCGTTTTTGTTGGCATATAGTATCTGTCGTATAATACGTTATCATACTCTTCACCCAGTTCTTCCATTTTATCCATATAATAAGTATGGTAAGCTGTAGCTGCAGAATGACCCCTGTCAAAAAGATCGAATATCTTTTGTTTGGCCTCTGATCCTAAACGTCTCTCACGAAGCGCTTCAACAACATCCAACCTATGACTATGTGTAGATCTAAATTCTATCAAACAAGGCCATTCTTCTGAAGTCAAAGATGTTTTCAATGATTTAGATATTTTAAAAAATTTCTTTATAGTTATGAAAAGTTTCGCTGGGCAATTAATATTTTTTGATTTTTTTGTTTTGTGTCTGCCGATTTAACTTTGGTAGCTGTATTCAAATGGCATCTATAAATGCGTTTAAAAATATTCCTTGGTGCTGTGTTCGGAACTTTAAATGTTTTCTCGATTGTCCAGGTTTCTTTAGTTACTGCTTCAAGGTTAGATATCCATCTCTATAAGGAAAAAGTTTAAATTACTTCAAAAAATCAAAAAAGAAAAAAATATTAGTTGCCTCCAAATCTAATTTTAATTTTTAGTTTTTTTTATCAATCAGTAACGTTAAGAAGATAAGACCGACGGACAAATGTTGTTATTTTTTGTTACTTAAATTAATTTTCCAACTTTGAGAGGCTATAATAGCGCCATAACTGTATATTAAATTCTCAAAAAATGTATTTGTTATTTTAAAAGAGCATGAAAGGGTCATTCCATTCATGTTTTGCAAAGTTTCCGCAATTACAACTGAGTCTTAAAAAACATCAGTCTTTTTTATAAATCTGTCGAAAAATACTTTAAACAAGCAATATCTAAAATAAAGAAAATTGGTAGTCTATTCAAATTGTTCATTTTGGATAGAAATATATAATATCTACTACTTATTGGATGAAAATGACATAGGTCATTGATAAAGCATTAACAAAATTATATCCCCTTTGCCCCCTGTGTATGGTGAACTCTAACAAAAGCAGCCTAAGTTTATTCTAGTGTATTCAATGTTCTAAGTCGATATTTATTAACTTTTCTCTTTAACATAAAATCCCTCACAGTTCGTTATTAAAACAATGTATAAAAAGTAATAAACAATAATTTTTTATGCAAAATGCGCATGCAACCTTGCAATGGGATCTGAAGTGGGAAATGAAGCGATAGCGATATTAAGCTGATAAGATATTATTTATTGATCTGTGTCAAAGGCTGGGAAGCGGATTTAATATAAAATAACTTCATTCGGTATCTTCTCATAATATTAATAATAATAATAAAAACAAATGAAAAAACATCAAGACTAACACAATCTAACCCAAATTACTGATAAAAATTTCATTTTTAATTTATATATATTTATTTTCTACCAGGCAATAAAAAACAAACAAATAAATAAAGTATAAAATATCATTAAAAACAAATTTCGCCGAAGCAAGTTTTGAATACCCGATAGTCACGTGCAAATCAGCCACTTTAACCATTACGCTATCAATCGATGACCTTGCTTAAACTCCTCGAAATCGAGTTCATGAATAATAGTGACAACCGGCAACAGTGTAAAATGCGCGCATGATTTAAAAAGCTCTACTAGAGGCTAGTGAAAAAATGTCACTGAAATCCATATTTCAATTTGGCAAAGGTGTCAAAACAACTGTCAAATATCCTCCATATTTATTAGAAAATAGCCTAATTTTAGGTATTTTAAACCTTTTTTCTAAATAAAAAGTGCTTTATCCGAGATTTTTTTCTTTTACTCTGTTCTATTCAACATACTCTTTCGATTAAATAAAAGAAAACATCAAAAATCCGTGGGTCTTAAAGTGCACCAGACCCATAAAAATAAACAAACAATGAGGTTATGTAAGTTATGTTACAGTTTTTTTTAATCGTGTTCGTAATATAGGTAGAAATATCGGCTTACCTCTACATCTTCTTTATTTGCTAGTTTGGAAAGGAACATATTGGTTTCTTTAGTTTTTTTATATTCATAATTATCTGGTAATTCTCGCATTTTGTTCACCTCGAAAGACATAAATATAATACGGTGTACCAACAATCAATCGTCACATGTGAATATAAAATAAAAATACTACTTGCAATACTTATGCTATAGCCGCGATTGTAAATAGCAGACGTATTAGGCGGATACGTCTCCTATTTATAAATGATTTTCGGGCAATGCCGAAGGTTTGCGAAGGGATAACGCGTCTCGTGTTTACAAATATGCGTCCTGGTGTTCTCCTCCACCAGTCTTGTGATTCCCTCATAATCCATGATCTAATGGATGACCTTACCTGGCATGATGGAATACCACAGTAGGGCTCAGGACCTACCATTGTCCTGCCAGCCCCTCCTTTGCCAATTTATCAGCTTCTTCATTGCCGCACCAGCTTGGAACTGATTTTGCATGAACTGAGTGCCCTGATGGCTGCCTGGCTGTCCGAATAGATTACTATGGTTTTATCCTCATAGCTTCTTCTGATGATTTCCCTAGCACATTGTTCTATGGCTACAATTTCGGCCTGGAACACAGTAGGGTGTTGTCCGAGACCCAAGTTTATTTTCGTCCTTGGTTTGTCCCCATATATACCTGCTCCAACTCCTTGGTCTATTTTGGAGCCGTCTGTATACCAGATTAGGTCGGCTTTAATGGTAGGCCCTGCCACCCAGTCCTTTCTGTCTGGTATTAAAGTTTGAAAACCTTTGTTTAGCCAGTAGCTTGGTACCATTTTGTCTGAAGGCATCTCACACACTGAGTTGACTTCTTGGTCCTCCTTGAATCTCCATTGTATGGCCCTTTCCTGTCTTATGATAGGACTCTGGCCTTGTTTGAGACGGTATTGTACCGCTTTCACTTCACCCTGTATGTAGATGTGAAGTGGTGGTAGATTAAGCCTGCAGCCTCCAGTGCTGCAGTAGAGGTCGATTTCATGGCCCCCGTAATACATAGACAAGCGAGTCTCTGTATACTTTGTAATTGCCTTATTGCCGTCTTTTGTAGAGTCTTTGCACCCCAGGCAATTGACCATCCGTAGGTTATCATTGGTCTGGGGACCATTTTGTATAACCATAAGTTCATCTTTGGACTGAGTCCCCAATTCTTTCCGCAAAGTCTTCGGCATCTACCCAGGGTGGTTCTTGCCTTCTGAGTGACTTTGCTTAAGTGTGGTCCCCAGGTTTTCCCTAAATGTATACAAATAAAATAACCTTATTATAGAAGGTGGCTTGTTTTTATTTGAATGCATTGTATATAAATAAAAATTATGTTGTTTTTACGTTTTTACGAACCATGTATAAAAACCCACATTTTCTCTTTGTGAATCTCATTTTTTTTTACAAGCAAACATGTTTATAAAGAATTACCTTTTTCAAAAAATAAATTTTTGGTTTATTTGTGCTCTTGTTAACCCCAGCTGTGAACAGTCTATATAAGCGGAATTTTTACAACAATGTTTTTTCTTCTTTTTTAAATATGGCAACCATCTGATTTTTCATTTAAAAAGATTGTCTTAAATTGACGTTCACTTAATAAAGGAAATGTATAACTATTTTGAGTTTATTCCTAATTTGCATAAAGGGGTTTTATTAATTTAAAATGTCGGCTTATCCTTTAAAACAGGAAATTCATTAAAACCTTATACCTAATGTCATCGATTATAACAATTTTTGTTAATATAACTGTTTAATAATATGTAACATAGCAAGCCATTATGATAAAAGTTTTCAATAACGTTTTAAAATATTTTAGTTTGGTAATTTTTACATTTAAATTTACTTTCAGTAAGTATAGTTGTCAATAATTAATGGCATTTTACATATTTATATATGATATACTTTATTCTAAATATAAGTTTTAATATACCAATATATGATGTACATTTTTTTACAATATCTAGAGAGTGTTTTTGTTAAACAGTTGCTGTAAATTAGAATACATATTCATCGCTAAAACTTTTTTTTAATATTATACAAACAATTTACCAAGGAAAACAAAAAGCAACACATTTTTTCTTGTTTATGTATTGTATTTTGTAGTATTTAAAATACTTATAAAGACAATTAAAAATAATACTTTGTTTTTAATAACAGGAATACTTCGGTGTATTTATAACAAAACTTAAGCACACTCAGCTAATTTGGGTTTTTAAAAGTAATGTTTTTAATATTACCGATTAAAAAGTAAAGTAAATGCTTGGGGTTACAAAGTAGTATTTTAATGTTTTTCCTAATTTTATCGTAAGTATGTTCTATTATATAAAACTGACCATTTAAATATAACCTTTACTTTTACAGCGTGTTTAAAGTTAAGTTGGAACTTTTGTCAACTACTTTATTATTATCAATACGACGTCGATTCCTAGTATATTATTTAAATAATAAGTAGTATTTTTGCTAAGGAACGTGCTGCAACCAGAAAAATGTTTGAATATCGTGTTTTGATTTCTTGCAAAGATTATACTTTTTAGGTTTGATTATAACAATTTTTATTATTATTAGTGTTTTATTAATATATATAAGATAGCAAGCAGTCACGATAAAAGCTTTCAACACCGTTTTAATTTCTTTTTGTTAGTTTATCAATTTTAATTTACTTTGGATAAGTAAAGGGTTTTTCATTTTTAACGCTTGATGTTTGACAACGGCGCATGATCAAGGCAAAAATAATAAAGCCATTAACTTTCGGTGAAGTACTCAGTAGAGTAGTAAGATTTGGCTATGTAACGCTACACTATTGAACAAGCGTAGAAATCGTTAAATTATTAAAATCACTGGTCGATCGCCAAACGTTCCCTGCATCGCGTTTAGTTTATAGTATTCCCACCTAGGTCTTGCGATTTAACTCCTTTGAATTTCTTCTTGTGGGGCTGCATTATATTTCGAGTATATGCGGGCAAACCACCAACGATGGGATAGGGCAAATGGGCAAATTTGTGTCAGAAGTTCGTCAAAAATTGGATCTCTAGAATTCGAATGACCCAGCGAAACCAGTCATTCGGCTGAAATAATTTTTAAAAGGTAATATCATCTCAAATACTTTAAAATAAAAATTTAGCCACTAAAATATAATGTTAATAATTTGCTTTATTTTTATTCAAAGATAGAGCGCTAAAAATAAAAAACTCTTAATGGTCGGTAATTAATGCAATTTAACATATTTATATATGATACACTTTATCCTATAAAAAATATACCAATATATGATGTACATCTTGTAAGGAGACTAACCATATTTACGAGCAATTAAATAATATTCAATAAAGGAGAAGGTGGTAGTGTGGCCCCCTTTCGTTTTTAAGGTCTAGTTTAAAAACCAAAGGTAATACAAATTTAAATAATACATCTTCGGTTTTTGAATTCATTTACCTATATATAATTTACCATACCATTGACAAAAAAATTGCTATGAATTATTAAAACAATATGTTTATTTAAAAAAGACGGCCAATTTACCAAACTAAAATCAAGTTAGGGTAATATGTCAACCTGGGGGCCAAATTAAGTGTATTATAGCTAAGGACAAAAATCGCAGATATTTGCCTTCAGGACCTGCCAATCGGCATAAGTTACAGCTCTGACACTGAGTCCACTCTTTTAAAACAAATAACTGGTGTCACAAATTATACAAAATGTATCGTCTTTAGGTACTAGTGATAAACGGACATTTCTATCAGGGAGCTGAATTTCCAATATGGTGAAATTTAAATACCAAACTCAATAGCTGGTATCAAAACATCTAATATACAAAATTTGTGCCTTAAAAATGCTAAAGGATAACGTCAATTAAACTCGGTGTTTAGCTCTCTGTAACTATGACTTAATATTTATTGAGTTATTAAATTAATTTCAGTATAACCAAAAAGGTTTGAACGAATGCAGATTTAAACTGGTTCGTAATGTACAGCTTTATTTCAATTTTTTTGTTTTTAGTTTAAAGCTGTCATACTAATATTCTCTTAAAAAAGTTTTACCAGATTGCATGATTTTAAATGAAAAATATTAACGGGGGCCTTAATACCTGCGGGGACCACATTACCACCTTCTCCTCTACCTATAATTAAGCTAAGATATGCCCATTTTTTAAAAGTATCTAAAATGTGTTTTTGCCAAAAAAATTAACAGTCTTAAGCGAAAAATGTATTTAACTAACTTTTAAGCCATTTTTTTGTATTGTTTTTTTTAATATAAAAAAAACAGCAGTTTTTGTCCTTTGGGTATTTTCTAACTTGCGTAGTTAAAAAATATATATTATTCTATATTTTGGAACCATACAAGAAACGGAAAAAAAACTTTATTTTGGAGAATAATACAAATATTGTTTATGTGATAGCAATTATGTTACAAAAGCAAAATATAAAGACAATAAAATTACAACAATATTTAAATTAAAAAGGTTTGCAAAGTTTTATGTTTTAAAATTAATTACATGTTTCTTGGATGAATAAACATAATATAAAAAAACAATATAGGACAAAATACTGTATTTTTACTCGACTAACTGCGCAAAATTCCGTTGGGTATATTATTTAAGTCAAAAATTCGTTTATGTGTTGTTTGAAACAGTACTGGACCTAGTTTATTTGAAATATTTCATATTTAGTCCCTTAAAGCATTAAATAAAACTGAAAATTTTACTTAAATTGGAATAAATATATTTAATTAAAAAAAGTTAAATCGCCCTATAATTTAAAACAAATCAATATTTATATACGCGTGTCTACTTAAGTTCCCACCATATGGAATTTTTTTTTATCAATTTTACGAAAAAAATCCCTTTTAAAAACTTCTGCTAAGTCTAAATCCGAAAATACAATCATCGGATATTATTTTTTTCGGGAGTATATGAGGTTTGTCAAAAAATTATGATAAATATTTCTCAGGAGAAAAGTTACCTTTATTTTTTTATTATGGTAAAAAAATTTTATGAAGAAAAAAGTGGGGAAATAAAAATTAAATTTAAATATGCAAACTTTTTAATTCTAGAAAACAAGGAAATGTCACAGAAACGCTCTTACTCACCCGAATTAACTAAAAAGAATTTTGTTGAAAATAAACGAGTTTGCAAAATTGAATATTATTTTTATTGCTATACATCTTTTCTTTAGAAAAAAAATGATATTATGGTACATCCCTTTGGACCAAAATTCATATTTTATGACATATGTAGTATTCACCAGACCATGCAGAACGTCCTATAGGTAAACACTTTCGTAAAATTACCATCAAAAAGTTTTCCATATGGTGCAAACTTTAGTAGACACGCTGTGTATTTAAAAAACTGTATATAGGCCCCTAAATTAAACTCTCATGTCATAAGTTAAAATCCGAGAAAAAAAATTGGCATAAGAAACGAGAATGTTACGTATTTGGTTAAAGATATCGTAATATATGTAGTTAGTAAATTAGGATTCTGCTTGGACCCTAACAATAAAAGGTAAAAAACAAGAAATAAAGCAAAAAACAAATAAAATAAAGTCATTTAAATGTTTAAAATAATAGGGAAATTTTTAAAGCATTAATTTTTTGTATTGTATTAAAAAACAGATGTTTCTTTTATCTTGTTATTTTTGGCATGCTAATTACAAAATAAACTATTATGGCGACAGCAACTCACAAACTTTATTAATTAATAATAGGTATATTAAAAATTAAAATGGTGTATACTGTTGCAAATAATTATAAATCACTCTCACCGGTGATAATTCATCACTGAAGCTGAAGAAAAGTTCTCGTAGATGAATTCTTCTCTACCACGTTTATTGAAATGCACACTACTCTTGTTTTTGTGCCAAAAGTTGCGGATGTGCCAGTGCCGGTGCCACTATATCTGTGCTGTTCATGCAATAAATTACTGAAAGGGGAAAATGTCTTATAAAGTCCGTAATATTTTTAAAAATATAGTTATACTAAACTTTTATATATTTTTTTATTATTATTTTAATTTGTTGGAAAATAAAAAGTCTTCGGAAATACCTATAATATTTTTACCTTAATATTGGTTTTTGCCTTTAGCTTAAGACAAACCGTTTTAATTAATTTTGTGTTTATTTTGATAAAAATTAGTAATAATGTATAATTTCGTTATTTGTAAAGTTATCTAAAAATCTCAAAGACCCGTCCATTTTAATTTTTAGGGGGATATATTTTTGTGACGAAATTTACTTGTCCAGGGTTATTATCTTTCTTCTTTAACATAAACGTCAAAAATGTGTTTCTTTTTATTTAAATAAAAAGATTTATCTCTGTTTTCTTTTTCCAAACTTTAAGTGTAGTATAGGTAAAAGTCTAGCCACACATAAAGGCACCGATGTCCCACAAGACCCGCATCGTAGCACGACCGTCTCTCATACGGTCTAAAACATGCCCAGCAAATAAAATCATGCGTGGATCGAATAGCGCCGATGTTCCCCGAACAAGACTTTCAGTTTACGGGCGTCACCTTTTATTTCAGTTCATTACGTATAAAAATAAATATTGAGCCAAATATTTGTCCTCTTAAAAAAATGACGTGTTTTAAATTTTTTGTACAAATAGCGAAATTATATAGGTTGACTTTTTTATTGAAATGTACTCTATAACATAAAATAATTATGACTAAGTTTAATTCTTTTAATATAGCAAAAAAATGTTATAATTTTAACAATTTAATAATTACGATACGATTTTACATCCCTATTTAAAAAATAGTAAGCACAATCTATTTTTTTAAATAGGTGCACTTTGCCTCTGACATTTTATTGTGCGACAGCACGTATATATTTAATTAAAATTATGATTTAAAGAAAATTGATTTGGCGATTTTTAACCACCCTGTTTATAATGTGGCTATTTTTATTATAGACAAAGCAAAAATTATGTTAAAAAATACCTTTTTTTCGAAATAACAAAAATGACAAATCTTACACGCATAGTAAAGACAATAATTAGACACACGTGAGGTTAAAAGTGGTTTAATAACTTTATATAATTTGTTACTTAGGGCATTTGTACACTTCTTTTTTAGTTTAATAAGGTGTTTCGCCAAAAAAATATGTTTTTTTAAAAGGGTTAATTAGTCTGCGGCTAATTTATTTGTAAAGTAAATTAACATAAAAGGGGTTTAATTTTTAATATTATATAATTTTTAATATAATAGAATTAGTTTAATATAATTATTTGCATTGTCCGCAATTTAAACAAAAAATGTAGCATAATTCAATAAACCACCATTTTATGTACAACACTTTATCAAATATAATTTTATAAATAATATTAAATTAAATTTACTTATTTATAAATATAATGCGTAAAAACTCTTTATGTATATAATATACGTAATTTTCCCTAATATTACAGACATTTTCCACAAACAGTAGATACTGTGCAATTGTGAAAACAAATTAAACACAAATAATATAAAAAAGAACTGATTAGTTTGATTTATAAAAATAGTTTAGTAATTTGTTTTATTGCTGTTTATTTTTACCTTGGCCATTTTCTCGATTTTTTGTTCACCAAGTTTGGGTTACAAAAATAAAAGTTTTTAAATTGGGCACTTAATTTTATTAATACCTAGTCTTAGTCTTTAAAAGGTTTGTACAAACCTATAGTACACGTTATTGGGTTAAACTACAACGATCTAACGCTATTTATCTCAATGTTGATGGTTTGCGAGATACGGGGTGTCAAATTTTTCATTTTATTTTATTATATTATTTTTAAATTAATTTTCTTCATATTAAAAATTTTTGTACAAAATTTAGGTCAATTGGGTTTTCAAAGGTAAAAAATTAAAACTGCTTACGTTTTTGTTGTAAAATGTAGAGAGCGTCACCTGTAGTACGTTGCTTAGGTTTGAAATGTCAAAATTTTTTTGCCTCAGTATATTATGACCCTAGTAAATAAAATATTCTCTCATATTTTTTGCAGTAAAAAATTACACTTGGTAAATAACCCTACGACCAGCGTTTTTAGAGATATTTAGGATTTAACGGTCTAATGCAATGAACCTTTTAAAAGTTAATCCTCAGAAAGGTTTAAAAGTTTCTATTTTATTTTTTACTTGAACACCCTGAATCTTCTTAACGATTAACTTTGATTGTGTAAATTGCCTTAAATCTTTGTATTTTGGCACCAGCATTTTGTATAAACTTTTGGTGCAGGAATACAATTTTTTTTTATGTAGAATTTAATTTTTAATCTGGAATATTCCAGAAACTTTTACCAACTGTATATTACAGAAGAACAAAAAAGGTATGGCATTTTGAACATAGGCAAAGTACTTCAAGTAGCTGTCTTTACATTTTACAACAAAAACATGAACATATTTTAATTCCTTACCATAAAAAACTTAATAACTAATTTCGTTAAAAAGCTTCTAATAATAAAAAAATATTTTAAAATAACGATCAACTTTTTGACTAGGATTAATTGAGTTAGATTGTTATATTTTTAGGAGGAATGTGTGACAATATTTTATACAGACCTTTTGAAAATACTTTGTATGTTGACAAAAAAAATTGTATATTGAGGAAGTTTTGGTTTAGCTATAATAAAGATAAAGTATGAAAATCTCCAAAAATGTAGGCTTTATCGTTATATTAGAAAGGTAGGTTATAACCTTTTTATCTAGAACTTACTATATTTGCTAGGAAATAAGCAAAATATCTAAATTTTATTAATTTTTCCATAGTCAATTAATCAATTAAAAATACATAATTTACGTAAATTAAAGCCTAATATGTTTATATGATGTAAAAAACAATATATATATATATATATATATATATATATATATATATATATATATATATATATATATATATATATATATATATATATATATATATATATATAACTTAATTTGTATGTCTGAAAGTTTCTTTAACAGTTTTAAAACTACCCGTTTTTTGCCATTTTTCAATTAAATATGGCGCGCTTGTAATAATAGCATTTGGCAACGTTTGTAGTGGTACTGGACATAAATTGCCTTTTAAGAAAATTTTAAAATTGTGTTAAAAACAAATTATCATGCAGAATAGATAAAATGCAGGTCGGAGGAGCTGCAGTGTGTAAGCGCAAAGCTTTTACGACAGTAACAGCTAAAGGCTGGTACTTTTTTTTATCTGTTTGACAGTCCACGAAGGCTTTAAGCCTAAGTACCAGAGTACCGTGGGTGTCGGGTTATTAGATGTTTAACCTCTTTTTTCACGCTGTTCCGTCAACGTTATCCAAGCACTGAAACATGCATTTTTTTTCTTGCATTTCACAGCTCTTTTTAGACAACGCGGTAGTGCCGCCACGGACGTTATTTTCTAAATAACTACTACCTGGGGTAAGCAGAATATTACACAGTGGTTTGCCAAGCCATCTGTGAGGTGACGAGCGATTAAAAATGCTTATGTCCGGTTCCGAGAATCGAACCCGGATCGCTGCGGTGAGAAGCTGGTACGTTACCGCTGTACTACGCTCGCCACACAATTCTTTTGTGGTTGAAAATATGCAGCATTAGTTGCGATAACGGTATAAAAAAAACGCATTGTGAAAAAAACATATTACTTTTCCAGGTAAAATTTAATAACCAAAAACACCAGACACTGATAGTTATTTTTTCTAGATAAAACTTGTTTTTTTCTAGATAAAACTTTTTTTTGAAAGAAATATTTGTGCTATCCGATTTATTAGCAAGTGGATCAAATAAAGCTTCTGTGTATTCGGGGAAAACGGTAATATCAATTTATTTAAAAAGAAACTTAAACGTCCTTTAAGATGGATATTTTTTCTATTTTATTTTAATGATCTCTCCCTACGGCAGAATCCCCGAAGACGTCACCCCCAATTGTGTTCGAAGAGAAAGAAGTGGAATTTTACGGCGTCGTTGCTACGGTAAGACTTATGTAAAACCGCGGCTGTATAATCTGTCCAACTGTAAGGACCAAATAACCTTAAATCGCCCCCAAATTAGACACACAAATCTCACGCATATTTACCGTATATCGAAAGCACCCGGTTTGGATCGGTGTGCAGTACCCCTAACTGTAAAACATATTTAAATGGAATGTCCAAAATTTGCAGCAGGAACACATTAAAATAAACTTAAAAATATTGTAATTTGAGTCGATTTAAAAACATTATAACACAGTGTACATGTGTAATGTAATTGAACGTTATTTACCAGAATTGGCAGAGACCAACATTTTTTTCTTTAAGATAATTTTTTGTTTTCTGCAAAAAATATTTGACCTATCCGATTTGATAGCAAGTGGATCAAATAAAACTGCTGTGGATTCGAAAGAAAAAGGGTATTATCTGTATATTTTAAAATAAACTTAAACGTTCTTTGGGATGAAGATGTTTTCTATTCCCTTTTAATGATGTTTCTTAAGAAGACCCCGAAATATGATAATAAAATAGACTGTCCACGGATGAGGTTTACCCGATGACAAATGTATAAATTTTTTTGTTTTTATGAAAAAGTTATTTTAATAAAAAATTTTGCTTGCAAAAAAATATGATTCACAAAAAAAAGTTCATTTTGTATACAGGCTAAGCAAAAGCTTCAAAAACATAATTTTTTTCTAGGAGTAAAGTACATAATTTTTTATTTTTAAGCCAAATATTTACAAAATTTACTTAAAATAGCACTTAACATGACTTTATTATTGTTACAGTGGTATCGAAAGGTTTTATAAAATTAATATTAAAGTTATCAAATATTATTTTAAATTTTGATATTAAAATCAACATTTTTTCCTTAGTAAATCATATTTTTTAAGCAAAAATTTTTATAAAGAATGACTTTTTTGGAAAGATATAATTTTTGGTCCTTTTATTCTCCTGTAAACCCCATCCGTAGACGGTCTGTATATAACAAAACTTAATAACTGTTAAAGTTTATTTTTTACTGATTTAACCTAGAACACAAATATGTTTTTTCACATTGGTTCTTTCACACCCATATCGCAAATAAATGTGTAATATTTTTGACCACCAAAGAATACTTCTAATATCTGCATTTCAAGTAATACATACTTGCAATTCTCGCGTTGATAAACTTTAACTCTCTTGATCTGCATATTTTTTATGAGTTTTTTGGACACCCTTTCCATATTCTCTAACAAAATAAGTTATCACCAGACCGACCATAAACGTTGCCAAATAATATTATTACAGGCGCGCCAATTAATCAAAACATGGCCACAGGCAAGCAGCTCATAAATAGAAAAAAATTAGACATATAAATTAGGTTATACAAAAAATTACAGAACAAACATATTAGGCTTCAAACATTATGTAAGATATGTGTCCGTAGGTTTTTAATTTACTTAAAGCTAACACTACTAACAAATAAATATCAGACTGATAGCCTCATTAAAAAGCAGGCCAAGCAGTTAGACCCAATAAGAACCTGAAGTTGGTTATTGTATATTAAGAGGCATATTTGGAAGAATGTACGAAAAATATTTGAAACATGTTTTTTTCGTTTCACCATATTAACCATTGACATTATAAAATTATAAAAACAATGTAGACATGAAAACAGAATTTTTCTTGTACATTTACCAAATAGTATTTTAAAAATAATTGTTTACTAAATTTTTGGGTATTTTACAAACGCTTAAAGCCTAAGAACTAACGGTTGTTCGATAAATTTTTCTAAAATCCTATAAAATAATTATTTAAGATTAAGTAATGTTAAGTATCTTTTGCAAAGCATTGGTTAAGGCTATAAATAACACACTAAACTTAAACAGATTTCAACGTTTTATGATTTGGCTCACGCTATTCCAGTTTTAAACCAGGTAATATGCCTAAGTTTAGAAATTATGGATGTCTTAAATAGTTAAATAGTTTAAACTCACAGTGTATCTACATATATATATATATATATATATATATATATATATATATATATATATATATATATAGATATATATATATATATAGTTTGATTACGTAATTCTTGGGATTAAAAGGCAATAAATCAAAATTTCGACATAAAATATAATCTAATGACGTTTCGGCTTTCTGGTTTTGAGGCCTTCATCAGATAGTCTGTAAATATAAAGAGACCAGTATAAGAGACACAACTTTTAACAAAATACAAATAGTTACCTTAGAAAGTCGAAATTTCCACAAGTGGTCAGTATTAACATTTGACATAAACACACATCACTGGAATTTGTGTAAAATGTTAATACTGACCACTCATGGAAATTTCGACTTTCTAAACTAATGTCACATATATGGTGTGTCAAAAAGTCTGGAAACGCTCAGGAAATTTTAAACCAAACTGGACAAAATTCGGTACTCCACGAAAATCCATACTCTGAATTTAGTTATATATCGGCAATGTTGTCACGTCTTCGGATTCGCAGAAATAAATTCAATGTTTTCAAATTTAAATAAGATACTTATACTTTTATTTTATTACTTATTGGATTTTTGCTGTTTTTGCAATACAATGAAAGTCAAATTTTTTGACGACCTACGGCTGATGCTCTTTATAATTACTTTTCTAAGTTACATTGGGAGGATCTTATAACTTTTTTTTCACTGAAAACGTTGATTTATCCAAAAATTATGTATACCTTTATTTAAACAATAGAGCTGACCAATTAATGTTCTTTTTAATACAGACCTTTATATTACTGACACCTCACAATAATCAAGTTTGCTTTCGTGCTTTCCGAACCTTCTACACGCACTGTTACAAAAATTACTTATTCTTTTTTTTATTATTGGGTAAAACAAAAATTTTCCTGGAAAATGAGCAACTTCATGACATAGTTTTAAGATCACGCTGTATATTATACATGTATTTTGAGATTTAAATATTTGAAGAAAAAATATAATATGTCATTGTACAATGACTCCCTAAAGCTACTGTAAGGTATACAAAAATCATAAATATTATAATAGGATACACTTGAATACTCTTTAAAACTGGGTCTAACAAGTTTACACATGGAATTATGGAATAATTTACATCATTGTTGAAAACCGTTAGTGAGCTTAAAAATTAATTTAAAACAAAATTCCACAGCTTTGTTTATATGAAAATGTAGAAAACAGTGAAAAAATTTAAGGATACAAAAACACTACATTTTTTTGGCGTTTTTTTAAGTGGCTATATTTTGCGCACGATCGTAATAAAATTTTAAAAAGCATTTTAAAGTTTAAAGTTTCTGGTTTTGGGGTCTGACAATGAAAAAAATTGTCAAGCAACATGTACCGCGCAATCCATATGAATACCAGGAAAAAAAATCGAAATTTTTTCGGCCTTATTTTTGGTATACAAACTTTGGAAAAAATCTTAGCAAGGTATTTTTAGAATTTTTTAGAAAGAATGAAAGAATCACAATTTTGACTTTAAAAAAATAATAATGTTTAACAAAATGCAACAAAAAGTTTAAAAGTTTATTATACATTTTTTTTAAAGTGTTTAAATTGATGAAAAAAATAAAAATAAGAATTTTTAAAAATTTCGGTTTTTTATTATTTTTTTATTTTTTTTTTTCATAAACCTAAAGACTTTTAAAAATAAAAATACTTAAAAAATTTAAAAACATTTATTTAAATTTTGTTAAGGATTATGATCATTTAAAGTAAAAATCTTTATTGTTCAACCTCCATTTTTAGAAATTCGATTAAATAAAACAAAAGAAACGACTTTTAAGTATTAAATCAACACTAAGTGGAAATTTTGTAGGTATACTAAACTGTAAAAGGCACACTTAATATTACTAGTTTTCTTGATAGTCTTAATTTGGCTCCTGATTATTCCAAAAGCCACAAAACACATCTTTTTTTCTTATTTTTAAAATACCCGTAAAATATTATTATTATTTTTAAATGTAAAGCATTTTTGGCTTTGCTTCTTAAAAATTTCGGTTTAACCATTTTTAAGAGAAATACAACCATTTGAAAAACCTAAAAAAGATTTTTGTATCCTTTTTTCACGAGTGTTTATAGCCTTTACTTAATTATTTTTAGCCAACAATATGGGGACATCTTTGTTCAAATACTATATATAAAATAATTAAAATGGTTTTCTTTGGTAACACAACACATGGATAAAGGTTGCTTACTGAACTGAGGTCAGGCCTTTGAACTTTCCGTAAAATATCCATTTCTTTCAACTCTTTGACACTGACAGTAATATTGAGATTTTACCGAAAGTTCGAAGGCCTGACCGTAGTTTAGTAGAACTGAGTTTAAACCTACTTGGTACAATCGCGCGTCTTTCCCCGAAACCACTTAGGTCTAGGCATATTTGGATCAGTCATTTGAGATAAGGTTCTTAATCTTAATCAAAAGCATATTTTTTCATAGACAGGTGCTTTGTAAATGTTTTAAAGTATAGTAGACAAAGCTGGTTTAAAATTAGTTTTATAAATATTTGTGGGGGCGTAAGTGTATTTAAATTGGTTACACGCTTTCTTGACCGCCGCAGGAGCCAAGAATGGGTTTGCCAAGTATTGTTTAAAATGCACTTTACTGAAAGTTTAATTTTTGTTTAACTAAAGTTATGTTATGCAATATTTTTGTTATAAAAATTCATTAGAAACTTGCGCATAGAGCTGCTTAACGCCTTTGATATTGGCGTTAATTTATTTGTTGGCAGATATAGGTCTGGAAATCCATTGTTTCTAAGATACAGAGTGTAAAACTTTTTTAATATCTTTGGTTTTTAATATTATCCTAAATATTTTTTATCGATATCTTTTAAAATTTGGTGGTGTTTTGGAAAGTTCTAAAGATTATATTTAATTCTTACTCTTAACTCTAACTCTAAATGTATTAGGTCCTGTGGCGTCTCGAGTGGCACTCGAACAACTATTTCTTACAAAAAGAAGTGCAACTCCGACTTATGTGAAATTATTTTATTTTCTTTAAAAAAATAAAATAAACATACAGCTTTTTCTAACCAAATATTTTTTTCATGATACTAAATTAAATAAAATTAATATCTAAAGTAACTGGTAGAATTTTAAAATTCTGCTTTTGCTTGGCTTGATCAGTACATTGATTGCCTTTTGGAATTGGAATACTAGCTGTTTCTTGGGTGGTCCAGGGATATGCAATTAGATGTTTTTTATTGTTTTTTCCATTTATTTTCAAAAAATAAAAAGCATTAAATTAGTAATTTCAGTTAATTATAAAAAATAACGAAAGTCAATGTGTCAATTTTTTTGGTCAGAACTATTCGTTCAGGCTGCGTTCGACATCAAACTGCACTTAATAAATATAGTCATTTAAGATCTAAATTAGCTTCTTAATGCTACAATTTTTAATTAAATTGGTAAGGGGTTATTTAAAATAATAATTAAAACATAGATACTTTCTTAAGAGTTCCACATCCTGTATCTTAGAGACAATGCATTTCCGGAACGGATATTTTTTAATTGACTTACAAATAAGCCCTCTAATTCTCGCGCTATTAAGAAAGTTCTGTATAATTTTAGGTTAAAAATTAAATACTGGATTTTCTAAATTATTCAAAAGACTCTATATCTTGTTGTCTACGTACTTAAAAATAAATTTTGTAAGTATATGGTAAAATACCAAAAAATAACAGCAAAAGTTATAACCTATTCTAATAGCCGATAATAATATCAATAAAAATATTTTTTATAAACAAGTAGTTTTTAGATAAATTTAGAAATATTGTTTACACCATTAAAAAAAAGTTTTTTTTTAATTTGAGGTATCAAATATGATTTCGTTTGTCACAATAACACGCTAGTCTCTGAGTTAGTAACGAAATGGACTTCACGATAAAAACATTTTTAAATTTTTAAAGGGGGTTCCTTTTGACAAGTTTACCAAGAATATTTATACATCGATATATGGAAACTGCGCTCTAACCTAGCCTGTCAAATGATTCAGGTGTCGTACTGGGCGAACGCGTTACTTTGTTTATCGGACAAGTTTATTACAATGTTTTATATGCTATGTTTTTATATTGTGCCAGAAATCGAAAGGGTTACAGTCACGTAAGTCCAATACCCGGAACATGTATTTGATTTGTATCGTTTTCTGACTTTAAGCCTTACCATTTTGGCAATAATAATAACATTAAAAATTACATGTAAAACATTGTGGTAAACTTGTCCGACAAAAGTGACAAGTTTGCCCAGTCAGACACCCTACTAATATTTCTAAAAAAATATTTTAACAGGTAACGGGCAACTTAGTACAGATATTTACAAAAAACAATACGAAAAAGATGACTGATTCTAACACATGCGCACTAAAAAAAGTTATAAAAAGAACTTTTGGAACTAACGTATCGCTTCTACGCAAGCACATTACAATACGAATAGGAATAATTTTTTTAACTGTTTTTTGTTTCTATTATTCTTAATATTCTAACCAATATTATTGACATTCTATATTTGTCTTCTTTTTGTAACAGTATAGAAAGAATCCAGGTATCTACATATACTTATACTTGGTTTCGGTAAAACCTTAAAGTAACAATATAATATTGTTGACCTAAGACGTCTTAATGTCATTATTTCTAAAGCACTTAACAAGATAACAATATTTTCTTAAAATGTAACATAAAGTAAAAAATTGCGAACCAAATAAATATTTTATATTTCTTTATACAATCTAAAAAGTTACATATTTTAACACATGAAAATACTTTTATAACAGTCTTTATATTTGCTGTTGGAAACAAATACCAAAAACAAAAAGAAATACAGTGACAAATTGTAAAACTAATATTTAATATTAGCATAAGATCTGGCAAATATAGTCATAGCTAATACTTTGGCATAAAAGATATGTTTAGATTACATAAAACAACGCAAATATTTTAAAAAGGGTTACTTAGAGTGATTCTTACACAGTATACCTTTTTTGTGTAAGAACCATGGGGGATTTTACCATTTTACTCAGATGATACATATACGAAAGTACAAAAACTTTTGTTAATTGTAAAAAACCTAAGACCTAGTGTTATTTAAATACTTAAATAGTAAAAATATATTAAAAGCAAATTAAAAGGTACCTTTATATTTTTATTATATTATCTTTTGAATATATCCCATACTCAAAACATGTATTTGAGCCTTATGGTTTCCTGACTGCAACCCTTAATATTTTGGGCCAATGTTTAAAAATTGCATGTAAAACATTGTGGTAAACTTGTCACTTTTTTATCGTTTGCTTAGTCCGACACCCAAAACATTTGACATTAACAGGCTGGGTTGAAACGCCGCTTTCATATATGGCGGCATAAAAATTCGTGGTAGATTTGTCAAAAGGAATCCCCTAAAAGGTTTTAAAAGTGTTCTTATCATGAAGTGCATTTCATTACTGGCCAAGGCACTATATATTTAGGATCTTAAATAACGAACCAATATTACCGAATACTGCGGATTTGACAGTTGTATAAATACAACATCGCTTTGATGTCATGTATGTATTTGTGTTCATTAATAAACGCCGGTATTCTAAAGGCATTGAAAATATAGCCTTAAATAAAAAATGTGTTTTTTTCTGAAATAAAATAGGCATAAGTTATATTTTTTTTTAATTTACCAGTTTTTAATAATAAGACATGTTTGTTGCTGTAAGTATTAGAGTGAACGAATATTTAAAAAAATTTTGGTGTCTTTTAGTATTGTTATTTTTAGTACCGTTTTCATCAAAGTGTTTGGTAAATAGGTCATAAAAATAAAAATAAAGGATTAGGGATACATATAAAATACATTAGTCTTGAAAACGCCACAAAAAATTTGGTGTACTTCAGAGTCCTTAAGTTTTTACAGAATTTAGCATTAAAAGTGAATATTTTATTACATAAAAAAATTAAACTATAAAATGTTAAAAGAAATTACTTGCCTTAAACAAAGCGGTCATAAATACGAGTAAAAAACTTCAATAAAATATTCTTGAATATTCCTCTAAAACTTTTACTTTTATTTTTTAAAATATAATTACATTTTGAAGTTTTAGGTATGTTAATATTAAAAGCAAAGGCATTTACGATAGAAGAATTTTGAAAAAATATTGGGATTTATGAATATACTAACACAATTGCAGAAATACGGTAGATATTTTCTTTATGTATTTTTAAAAAGTAGTAGGATACAATTTTTAACACGCTTTTATTAGCTTGGGTTGTAACTATCTATCTATGTAACGGAATCTTTGAGCCTAATTTTTACCAACTTCCAGCGATTCAATTTCTTTGAAACTTTGCACACGTATCAAGGACCGATGATAATGCAATAATTTAAAAACAGTATCCCGTTATCCTGATTAGGACCGCCAGGATAAATAAATTCCTTTACAGATCCCTAATACTACTCTTGACAAAATGGCGAAGGAATTTTTAGTGAATAAACTAGAGCATTTATTTTTAAAAAAACTAATTGATATATCGAACTAAAAATGAAAAATAAATAATAGATTAAAAAACTTAAAAACACGCTTTTATATGCAACCGAACTAAAAATTAGAAAATAATTTTTCATTACAAAGAGTTTGTCACTTCAGAGTAAAAAGCGTGGGGTGCATTTTACTATTTTTTCATAACTTTTCCCTCATAGATATTTGCAAATAGAATAATTATAACATTTAATATATTAAGCACCCCACGCTTTTTACTCTGAAGTGACATTTTTAGTTCGGTTGCATATAAAAGCGTGTTTTTAGTTTTTTTAAACTATTATTTATTAATTAAAGATGTCAAAAGTAAGCTTTATACCAAAAGAAAAATAAAGAAGGTTTTTTATAATATTTATATAAATATACAAAATTTATTTTAGTAATCGTGGTACTGACTTTTTAGACCAATAAAACACATTTGTTGAAAAAGTGTTATTATTATTCTCATTTTAAGGTTAATGCGATGTAATCACTAGAGCTAATGTTTATATATCTTTAAAAAGTAAAAGAATGAAATTTAATATTTTAGGATTTAAAACTAAAAATACTATAGTGCTCTAAAATAAAAATAAAAATAAATATTTATATATAATTATTTATCCAAAATTCAGATACCATGGTTACTGACTTTATAAACCTATAGGCCAATTTTTTGAATACAAGTTAACAACAAAAAAAACTCTAAACACAAAATATTTTAAACTACATAAAGAGCATTAAAAAAGAAAAAAAAACAAATACTATTGTCACAAATGTGATATGAACTTGATAGCTGCTGTTCTGGTATGACCTGTTTTATTACAAAACGTAATTTCGAATTGCAAATTATTAAGGATCAAATGGCAATGAACGAAATTTTATCCAAAATAAAAAAGTACGATTGGATACAAATTAATAAAATATTTAATTTTAGATATTTAAAGGGGTTGTCTGATTTTAGGACTTTTGAAATTTCGGTTTACCAAGGTAATACAGCATAAAATAATAATAATGATTTTCAACTATTATATTTTTGCGACATATTACCTTAAATGTTTAAAAGTTACATAGTAGTGCAAATTGCAAACAAAAATATTATACTGAATAAAGCTCTTGAAGCCAAGTTAAACTTTTTTGTAAAAATATAACATTTTGTTAATACAAAATTATAAAAAAAATAATTAAGAAATAATAAGATAAAAATATATTTTAATTTTACCTAGTATAGTTCTTGGGATAGCTAACTTTTAAAATGTTTTAAATAAACCAGTGGTTATATGTTTACCCACTTACAACCACCAGATCAAGCATGTCAAAACTAATGATAGTCTGGCAAATTTTAGTTTTTTTTAGCAAGACGATAATTTAGGTTTATGTCGTTTGGTGGGAATATATTCTTCTAAGAATAAATAATAAACGGTATATTTCTGTTTATTTTGGGAAGCAAGAAAGCAAGACAATTGTTTCTTTTAATTTATTATATATGTATTTTTTTATTATTTTTGTTTTTTAGAATTCCTTAAACTTCTAGTTTCGTTATCATTTATCCGTATTTATAATTTAAATATTTGCTCTATATTACAAAATAACTAAACTTTAGTATTTTAAATGGAACACCCTATATATTGTTTATTTTTAGATTATGCGTAAAAATTCTAAACATAATTTATTCATAATGTTCTATACTTAGATCGAACCGTTTTTAACTTATTTTAAATTGTATGTCCTTTAATATGAGGTGGGGTTGGGTTCCTTGTAAAAAGAACTACTATAGTATACTCTATTAATATTTTCACAATTAATAAATACAAAGTGTTTAAAAATAATCGGTAAAATATATAACAAAAAAACCTTAAAATACAATTTTTTCAAACGGAAACCCCTATCTTTTATTACTTTATTGTATTAAGCATTTAAAATAAGGGTGAGTTTGTAAAAGAATCTCAATTCCAAAAATGCATAGTTTTTAAAATATTAACGATTTAATATTCATGTATTCTAACAACGCATTTAAGTATGGGTTGGCTATGACGCCGCATTTCATTGTCAAGGTCAACTAGAAGCCAAACTAAGCCGTACTTAAAAACATTGTTAGAATAGATAAATATAATAAATTGTCAATATTTTAAAAACTCTAAATTTTTCCTTATACAAATTTACTCTAATTTTTGTCGCCTAATAGAAAAAGGTAATAAAAATAGGGGTTTTCGTTAGAAAACAAATGACTTTTAATATTTTTGTCGTTATAATTTTTAACGATTGTATTTAATAATTGTGAATATATTAATACAGTATACCAAGTAGTTCTTTACCCACGATAAACCCAACCACAACTCATTTTAAAGGCTTTTGTTTAAAAAAAATGGTTATGTAACGGCTTGTATGTCATTTTTGACATAAAATTTAAAATAACTTAAAAACGGTTAGAGTCAAATACTTTAATATGTTTAAAATTTTACGCAAAATCTAAACAATAAATAATATAAAGGGTGTTCCATTTAAAATAGGATGTTGACATTACCTTTCGGCGATAGAGTTGTCTAAATAGTTTAGTTGTATGTTCCCCACTCTATAATGCTACCGAATTTTTAAAATTTTCCAAAGCCTACTTTTCAAGAAATCGATCGCAGAAGTTCCCGGTGGGACACCCTGTACATAAGAAAGGATGCTTGTTTGAATAATAATCCAAAACAATTATGGCTGTACCTTCAGAAAATAACCTTGAACATGCCGCAAGTATCAATACTTCTATCTAATATTGACTTTGATGGTGACTCAGATGTTAAAGATGTTTTGCCTACAAACACTGTGCAATTAAAAAATAATAGTTTTAAAAATTATTTACCCACTTGTAAAGCCAAAATAATTGAGTCGAAATCAGAAACAGAAAACAAAACTGAATACTGACAGCTATGATGTTCTTAAAAAGTATACTCAAAAATTACGCAAAATGACCTGTGGTATTATAATTTCTAAACCAAAATTTTATGGTCATATATGTCAAGTAAAGCTCTGTCAATAGTACACACATTATCTTTATAGCTTAGGATAGTAGGAGAGCTAGGGAACCCTTCGAGTAATGTTAGACCCGTAAGACTAGAAATTTGTATAATAATGAGTCATAGCATGCTAAGTACGACAATTATCACCTGGCAAGCATCAGCCGGGAACATCATCACCAATTTAAAGTCAGGTTTCAAAAAAATGACTGGCGTTTTCGATGAGCACAAGTACCTGCCAGGCGAACTGAAAGGTGTGGCTAATTTGGATGGCCATATTGTTAAAACTAATAAAGTTAGATGTACCTTATGTGGTATTTTCCTAAAGCTCTTTTTAATGTTTTTTATTGATATTATAATATACAGGTTGCCTAATTAAAAAAACCACCTTGTATATTATCACCAGTATTACCGTTAAAAAGATCTTTAAAAGAGCTTTAAGAAAACGCACATAGGTACATCTAACTTTATTGATTTTAGAAATATGGCCATCCAAATTAGCAACACCTTTAGTTCGCCTGGCAGGTACTTGTGCTCATCAAAAACGCCTGTCAATTTTTTTTTCAAATTTTACTATCAATAAACTAAATTCTGGAAAAATTTTAGGCTTACAGCTTAATGTTTCTTTTTTTTTTACTCCTAAGAATATACCGGGTGATGATGTGCACGGCTGGTGCTTGCCAGGTGACGATTGTCCTACTAAGCATGCTATGACTCATCACTATACAAATTTCTAGCCTTAGGGCGTTTGCCCACAGGACGGTAACGGCACGATTTGCCGCGTACGATAAATCGTACGCGATATCGCAACGACCAAAATTCACAAATTTATCATACAATCAAATGCAGTGTTCGCCCACTGGTTAAAAAAGCCGCGACGATATTTAATATCGTCGCGGCAGGACGTTACCGCGCAAACTGGCGATTTGGCGGTCAAAAAGCGCGCGAAATCGTGTCGCCTGGCTTTTGAACGCCAATAGGATTAAATGATTTCTAGCCTACACGCCGCAATCCCCAACGATATTTTTATTGCTGTGTTGTCATTCAGTGCCTGCAGTCAGTCTATGAAAATATAGATTGTGTTTGCTTTGCATAAAAAAATGCCACCAAAGAGAAAATTTACCTTCGAAATAATTGATTTAATTGAATCGGTAGAAAGTAAGAAGTGTTTGTGGGATAAAAGATGTGGCGAATATAAGGACAGGAATTTAAAAGACCGAGAATGAAAAGAAGTATGCCGTTCACTAGAGCCCAAATTTGATGATTTAGAAAAAGACGAACAAAAAGAAATTGGGGAAAAACATAAGGGATGCGTTTAATAAATCTTTGAAAAAGACAACTGGAGATTCAGCCAAATATTTGTACCATGATTATTTGTTGTTCATGTTAAGTATTTTTCAAAAAGATAACACCGAATCTAGCTTGTCAGAGGATACTCCGCTAGTTACTGAGGATGATGGTGCTTCTGAAGAAACACAAACAGAACGAGGAGAGCTTGCGGAAGAACCAAGAAATGATAAAGTTATGGAAAATCAAGGAATTAAACATCGAAAAAAAAGCAAAGACATTGGCCGATACTGATATTGATAGAGCCCTAATTAAAGCATTAGAAAAATCAGAGCCAAAAAATGAACTTCCTCCAGACGAAGATGAGTTATTTTTCAAATCGTTGTTACCTACTGTAAGAACAATGAACGTGGATGAAAAATTAGAATTTCGCATGCAAGTCCTCAGCATCATTCAGAAAATAAGACAAAAAAACTAAATTAACAGCATTATAATCCGCCGTTGCCATTACCGTCGCCACAGCCATCATATCATTCAACTTCCACCACGCATTCAAATTATGATTCATCTTCTCCCCAGTATATCTTTCCAAGCACATCAGGATGTGGTGCTTATCCTCAACAAACATACTCGCAACTTCGAAGCCCTAATGATTTGTTGGAATAATTACCATATTTTTACACAATAAGTAGATATACTATGTAGTTTTGAAAATAAAATAATATACTCGTACCTTAATGTTACTGCTACCATTTCGGTTGGAGGTACACATTCTCTCATTTGTGTATCTTGAAGACATATAGACTTTTTTAAGCGGTCGACTAAATAATCAAACGTCTCTCTACTCATGCGAAAATAATTAAAGAACTTCCCAGGATTTTCTTTAAGTTTTTCAAATAATGTATAAAATGCCCCTTCCACATATCTGACCCTCAAAATGGGATGGACCCAATATTGCCTTTGACTCTTGATAGCTTGCCTTCTTCGGCGCCTACGTAAAATAATCCCTAATAAAATTACTTTTCTTCGATCCATCACTTCGAAGCTCACATCAACAACTGACTAAAATCCTATGCTAAAGTCGATCTGACAACACAGAATATTAATCTAAACAAGTTACGCACGCGGTATACCAAGTTGTGGGCGAGCACTCAGCGGATGCGGCGCGATATATCGCGCGCGGCAAATCGTGCCGTTACCGTCCTGTGGGCAAACGCCCTTACAGGCCTAAAGTTACTCGAAAGGTTTACTATCTCTGGGACTATAACTAAACACCTCTTGTCACGGGCAATATCGGTATTTACATAACAACCAATTTTACAGTAGCGGAGCCCAAAAGGGGATTTTGTGCGATACTCGAGCGCGTCAAATAATTATATGGAAAAAAACCTTGTTCCCTCTAATTTACCATTACCATATATGTATACCCTTTAAAAAGAGGACGTGCGTTGAGAGCAGCCTGTTAAGTTATTAAAAAAATGATCCTTAGAAAAATTCAAGCGCGTCAGATTCATTAAGTACATATAGAACGATGTATATTTTAAAAATGTAATGCGTGACATAAGGATTTTTAACGACTTTGTGACTTACTTATTTCTTTATGCCACGCTTAAATCATTAGATTATTAAAATATACATATTTTGAATGTACTTGCCTTGTCGTCTGCCCTCAACGCGCACGACCTTTATACAGGGTGGCGCACCAAAACGCCTTGGTCTGTTTTACAAGAAGTGTATTATAAAAACAAATTCAGGCATAGATGAACATATTGATAGCATAATTAAAATCATAGGAAATATTACAGGCTGCTCCAAAAAAAAAAAAAAAAAAACAGGTCCATATCAAACTTAGGTATGTTTTTTTTTAATAGAAAATTTTTGGATTGTAGAAATAAAAATAAGGTTAATTTTGTTAACGATCCCTATAACAAAAATAAAAGGTTTTTAAAATATTTAGGATTTTGGAAAAAATCATGACAAAAACAAAAATTTAATATATCTTACCTTACTTTCTTTAAACTTTGTATATTATCTTATATTGCGAGAATAAAAACTTTGTCATAATCTACATTTATTTTTTTGTACTAGAAATTATACAGGGTGTCTATAAACTAATATTTAATATTAGCTACTTTATACTGCAAATTACTTGCTTATTTTAAATAAAACACATTGTAAGTTTTCCATTTTTAGATTTTAGGGATAAAAATAGGGTAGGTTTCTTTAGCAATTCCTACGACAAAAATGTAACGTTTTTAAAATATTTAGGATTTTTAAATAATTATTGAAAAAAAAAGAAAACTTTACTTTTCAATAAAGGGCAACTTTATTATTTTAAATGAAAGACCCTGTATATTTTTTCAAAAATCATAAAAAAATTATTATTATTATTTTTTGAAAAAATAAAACATAGACTATGGTTATTTTAAAAAACAAAAGATCTATTGACCTTCAGAAAATTAAATTCACGACGATTAATAACTTGTTTACCAATAAAAAATTGCTACATAAACGTTACAAAAATACAATAACAACGCTACAAGTAAAGTTTTCGAAGATCAATAATTTGGTGTGTAGTGGTATTAGCAAAAATACAGGTACTTTACTCTTAAGCAAAAATTACAGTTTTGGCTTAATAAGAAGAATGTACAATGTACTAATGTAAAACCTAATTTTTTCCATAAAATAAAGAAAAATCCAAATAAACAAAATAACATATTTAGAAGTAATTTTTAATTCCAAATATTTTTTCTTTATAACAATTTTTGGTATTAGCAAAAATACAAGTTCTTTACTCTTAAGCAAAATTTACAGTTTTGGCCTAATAAGAAGAATGTACAATGCACTAATGTAAAACCTATTTTTTTCGATAAAATAAAGAAAAAATCCAAATAAACAAAATAACATATTTAGAAGTAATTTTTAATTCCAACCATTTTTTCTTTATAACAATTTTTGGTATTAGCAAAAATACAGGTACTTTATCTTAAGCAAAAATTACAGTTTTGGCCTAATAAGAAAAAAGTACAATGTACTAATGTAAAACCTAATTTTTTCGATAAAATAAAGAAAAAATCGAAATAAACAAAATAACATATTTAGAAGTCATTTTTGATTCCAAACATTTTTTCTTTATAACAATTTTTGGTATTAGCAAAAATACAGGTACTTTACTCTTAGCAAAAATTACAGTTTTGGCCTAATAAGAAGAATGTACAATGTACTAATGTAAAACCTTATTTTTTCGATAAAATAAAGAAAAATTTAAATAAACAAAATATCATATTTAGAAGTAATTTTATTTCCAAACATTTTTTCTTTATAACAATTTTTGGTATTAGCAAAAATACAGGTACTTTACTCTTAAGCAAAAATTACAGTTTTGGCCTAATAAGAAGAATGTACAATGCACTAATGTAAAACCTAATTTTTTTGATAAAATAAAGAAAAAATCCAAATAAACAAAATAACATATTTAGAAGTAATTTTAATTCCAAACATTTTTTCTTTTTAACAATTTTTGGTATTAGCAAAAATACAGTTACTTTACTCTTAGAAAAAATTACAGTTTTGGCCTAATAAGAAGAATGTACAATGTACTAATGTAAAACCTAATTTTTTCGATAAAATAAAGAAAAAATCTAAATAAACAAAATAACATATTTAGAAGTAATTTTTATTTCCAAACATTTTTTCTTTATAAAAATTTTTGGTATTAGCAAAAATACAGGTACTTTACTCTTAAGGAAAAATTACAGTTTTGGCCTACCTGGAAGACTGACACAATTTGATATCTGATGATTGTATTTTAGATTTGGACAATGCAGAACTTTTTATAAAGAACAGATTTATTTTTTTTAAATTAATAATAAAAAAGTTTTCCGTATGACGCCTACTTACGTAGACATACTGTATATGGTAGGGGTACATTAAGGGAACAATTTTTTCTCGTATAATTTTCTGAGGCGCTCAAGTAACGCGCAAAATTCCCTCTTGGGCTTTCCTACTATTATAAAATAATGCACATGACTTCTACATTTCACCTTTGTTAATCTCGTTTATAAAGTTTAAATACCTCTTATTCTATATTCTGTCAAACACGTGGCTTTTAGCTTTAACAACTACTAGGTCATACACATATCAGAAATAAAGTAAAACTACAATACAAGTTTTAAACCATTATAGTACCTTATTTATATTTTTAATTTTACTTTTTTGGAGACTAATTGTAAGATTTGGTAAAGTAAATGTGGTATAAAGAGTAGGGAGAGATAGCGGTTTTAGGGACCGCCGTCCGCCGGCGGAGCTTATTATCTCAAGATCTCTGACGTCATTCGAAATTTAGGAATCTTGCGCAACGCGTTATTTAGGGCGTGGCCCCTACTATCTGTCAAACCATAAATGTCATCTGTCAAATGTCAAATGTCACCTGTCACCTGTCATATGTCAAAAATCACGTGACTTAGAAAATGGTCGCCATGCGTAGGATACTTGCGCTATGCTCATAAATTGATTTGCGCAAACGCGAAAATTCCAAGTCATACCGTTCGGGTGATATCGGCTAAAATCGTTATTTAACCTTGATGATGAGTCATCGGGACATGGCTTAAATTTTTTAAATATAGTATTACGTCATACCTATCGAATAGCGAAAACCGCATGACGCCATCTTTAGCCATAAGGACGCTACAGCTGTTTAAAATATGGCGAGAGACACCAACTAGCGAGTAAGACGGTAACCTTGTTGTAAATCAGCCATTGTAGCCTTATTATTAAACTTAGAATAATGAAACTTGAACAAAGAATAGTTGCTAACGGCAAATAATTTCAAGGTCAAACTTGTCACATGATAAGCCTAAAATTCTAAGAATTACGGTCCCCGACACCCTGGGCCCTCCGCTTAAGCCATCGGTTTAAGCGGAAGGTGTAACAAAACGCATGCGTTAGAAAATGACGCGATTCGCCGAACGGTTCGCAAAGCGGTTCGCAGGACGGCTCGCGGGCGCAGGCGCAGAACGCTATAATTATTATGTTAGTATTGAATATTCACGCGCTTCAACTGACCAATCGCAGCACAGTTGTCAGAAGCCTCGATGACGTCATACTCAACAATTACATAGTACCTACTATTTTGCACGGTTAGCGTAGGAATTCATTCTCATACCAAACGCCTAACCGTCCCTGTTTAAGCGCATGCGCATAACCGTACACAGAGGTGTTACAATTTTAAACTTCCAAAAAGGCTTTATACGGAATATTAATACCATTAAAAATATCACTTAATAAAGAATTTAGTACGCCTATGGCCAAGTAGACTCACCCATTCTATATTTATACGTTATCTAGCCACGTTCCTCAGATAAGAACTTGAAAGGTCGAGTTCAATGTGAAAAACATCGAATATCATTTGATAACCGTCACCCAGTCACTGTGGAAGTGAAATCTTGCGTTATAATTTTTTGAATTTTTGTGAATATTTTGCAGTTAATACAATAAAACATGTAAGTACCTATTATTTTAAATATTAAAAATACTGCATGCTGTTTTTACGTTCTAAAAAATCATTATTATAGGGTATTAGGTAAAAAAATACTTGAAAATATTGTCTATAAAAGAAAGTTCCGGAAAAATTACCGTTTTGGCTATTTGCATAAATATTTTACGTACCATACTAAAGAATTATTAAGTGAAAACCTGTTTATTGCTTATAAAATTAAATAATTTCGAAAATAAATATATGTTAGAGTCTTTAGAATTCAGTCATAAGAATGCCTAAATAATTAAAAAAATATCATAAATAATCCGATATAAAAAATGTAAAAATAATATAATTAGAATAATTTTGAAAATAAATATATGTTAGGGTCTTTAGAATATACCCATATTATTTAATAAATAATAGTTAAAAACATGTTTTTTACTTTGTAGTGATAAACTCTTTGTAATAAAAAATTATTTTATAATTTTTAGTTCGGTTGCATATAAAAGCGTGTTTTTTAGTTTTTAAACTATTATTTATTTTTCATTTTTGGTTTGATATATCAATTAGTTTTTTAAAAATAAATGCTTCAGTTTATTCACTAAAAAATTCCTTCACCATTTTGTCAAGAGGTATAGTCAATTAACAACTCATTAAGCTATGCATCAATTAACCTTGCGCATTCGCCATAATTAAAAAACCTCCGGGAGAGTTTATTATTATTAAGTGCATATTTCAACATATAACTCTAAAATGTATTTAGATTATAGATATTAAGGCCCAAATATTGATAGTATTGTTTTAATTTTTTAGAAAAATGTTCAAGTGTGAATTTTGTTCCCGCGCATTCTCCCGAAAAGATGTTCTTAAACGCCATGGCGACTGTCGGACCGCAGTCAAAATTTGCGACAAGTGTGGGGTCATTTTCAAGTCAGAGGGGGCCCTCCAACGTCATCAGAGGGAAAAACATCCAGCCCCCAAAAGACAAGCAGAAGCCCCACTTGCCATGGTGTCTAAGAAGGCGAGACTTGATCTAACAGCTGGTAAGTTTTTATGTTTTATAAATTATTTCTTAATTTTTGTAGGCGTAACTGTAATTTTTAAATTATTTTTCATGTTTTAAATAAACTTACCAAATTTTAATTTTTTAATATTTGAATAAGCATAACAAATTTTAATTTTTATATTTGAATAAGCAGGCTAATATTTATTATTATTTTTACAGGGCCGTCGACATCCACCAAACATTGCGGGGTGTGCAATATGGATATGCCTTCGTCCAAATATCAAGGACATTTGCGCACCCTGCAGCATAGGACCAAATGTTGCGTACCAGGCTAAAAGCTGTAAATAAATGATTCGTTAAAATTGTTACTCACCACTATTTTTTCTCTACTCCAAAAGGTTTTTAAATCGTTCTATCTGTTTCCCCACCAACTTGACGAAATTGGAGTTAAGGTGTTCCGTAAATCTTTTCACGTTGGTGGGGTCCTCATTAGATGTTAGTCGGTATGTCGCAATTCGGCTTCTAAAAGACGTCCTGATTAGCTGGATTCCAGCTTCCTCCTGCTCCACGCAACATTTGGTTCTATGTTGCAGGGTGCGCAAATGCCCTGGATACTTGGTTGAAGGCAAATCTAGGTCGCACACCCTGCAATGTTTAGTGGATGCCGATGTCGATGGTTCTGTGAAATAATAATAATAATAATAAAAATAATAAATATTAGCCTGCTTATTCAAATATTAAAAAAATTAAAATTTGGTATGCTTATTTAAAACATGAAAAATAATTTAAAAATTACAGTTACGCTTACAAATGTTAAGAAATAATTTATAAAACATAAAAACTTACCGGTTGTTAGGTCAAGTCTCGCCTTCTTATGCGTCATGGCTAGTAGGGCTTCGGCTTGTCTTTTGGGGGCTGGATGCTTCTCACGACGATGGCAATCGAGCGCCCCCTCCGACTTAAAAATGGCCCCACACTTGTCGCAAATTTTGACTGCTGTCCGACAGTCGCCATGGCGTTTAAGATGATCTTTTCGGGAGAATGTACGAGAACAAAATTCACACTTGAACATTTTTCTAAAAATTAAAACAATACTATCAATATTTAGACCTTAATATCTATAATCTAAATACATTTAAACCTTTCCAGTATAATTACGATTTTGCTCCCCTCCCAAACCCTCTACTAACATTTTTTTGAAATTTTTCGATTTTTTTATTTTTCTGTTTTTTAGGATTAATTATTCTTAGTATTAGGCAATTTAGCAATAATATTCGGTATTCCTATTTTTGAAATTATTCTATTTTATAAGCAATAAACAGGGTTTATTTTTTAATTATTTCGGCATTCCTATACACAGAATTCTTATGACTGAATTCTAAAGACTCTAACATATATGTATTTATTTTCGAAATTATTTAATTTTATAAGCAATAAACAGGTTTTCACTTAATAATTCTTTTGTATGGTACGTGAAATATTTGTGCAAATAGCCAAAACGGTAATTTTTCCTGAATTTTTTTTTTTATAGACAATATTTTCAAGTATTTTTCACCTAATACCCTATAATGATTTTAGAGCGTAAAAAATATCGCAGTATATTTAATATTTAAAATAATAGGTACTTACATGTTTTATTGTATTAATTCACCAAAAAAACTGCAAAAAATTCACAAAAATTCAAAAAATTCTAGCACAAGATTTCACTTCCACAGTGACTGGGTGGCGGTTATCAAATGATATTCGATGTTTTTCACATTGAACTCGACCTTTCAAGTTCTTATCTGAAGAACGTGGCTAGATAACGTATAAATATAGAATGGGTGAGTCTAGTTGGCCATAGGCGTACTAAATTCTTTATTAAGTGATATTTTTAATGGTATTAATATTCCGTATAAAGCCTTTTTGGAAGTTTAAAATTGTAACGCCCGTACACAGACGGTTATGCGTATGCGCTTAAACAGGGACTGGTCAGTTGAAACGCGTGAATTATATATACAGGGTGTTTTATTATTTAATATTTAATTATTACGGTTTAAATTATATGAGACCGAGGCTTCCGGCAACTGTGATGTGATTAGCCAGTTGGAGCGCGTGAATTATACAGGGTGTTTTATTATTTAATATTTAATATTTAATTATTATGACTTAAATTATATGAGATTATGCTCTAGCGTTCTACACCTGCGTTTAAGTATGAGATTATGCTCTAGCGTTCTACACCTGCGTTTAAGTCATCCGCTTAAGCCTCAGGCCCCTCGTTTAAGCCGCGAGCCGGGTTACGCCTTCCGCTTAAACCAACGGCTTAAGCGGAGGGCGCGGGGTGTCGGGGGCCGTAATTCTTAGAATTTTAGGCTTATCATGTGACAAGTTTGACCTTGAAATTATTTACCGTTAGCAACTATTCTTTGTTCAAGTTTCATTATTCTAAGTTTAATAATAAGGCCGCTATGGTTAATTTTGCTATGGGGTTACCGTCCTAATCGCTGGTTGGTGTCTCTCGCCATATTTTAAACAGCTGTAGCACCCTTATGGCTAAAGATGGCGTCATGCGGTTTTCACTATTCGATAGGTATGACGTTACACTATATTTAAAAAATTTAAACCGCGCGCCAATGACTCATCATCAAGGTTAAATAACGATTTTAGCCGATAGCACCCGAACGGTACGACTTGGAATTTTCGCGTTTGCGCAAATCATTTTATGACCATAGCGCAAGTATCCTACGCATGGCGGTTATTTTCCTAGTCACGTGATTTTTGACATATGACAGGTGACATTTGACAGGTGACAGATGACACTTATGGTTTGACAGATAGTAGGGACCACGCCCTAAATAACGAGTTGCGCAAGATTCCTAAATTTCGAATGACGTCAGAGATCTTGAGATAATAAGCTCCCCGGGGGACGGAGGCCCGTAAACTCTCTATCTCTCCCTACTAACTTGTGCCCTCTTTTTTAGGCCTGATAAGTTTTTCGAAATTTGTGATGTCAATGCTTCATGAAGAATCAGTTTTTTTCTAACTTCTTGCGTTACCTTGCAGTTTTGAAGTAATTTTTCTGTATTGCTTCTTGGTGAATCTTTTTCAAATGCTTCCTAAGCCGATAATATTTCGATTTGTATTGTGAAGACTTCTTCCTTGATTTCTCCAACTCTTTTTTAAATTTGAAATAATGCGGTACGCTCTGGCCCTATCTCTTCTTACTTTTCTTCTTCCCGATAAACGCCTTGCATTCCTTACTTCATTTTCCATAGTTGGAGTTTGTGGAGGAGTTATGGCTTCCATAAACAGATCACACTCTTCTTTTCTTTTAGCGATTTTGGCCCTATATTTTTTGAGCTCTCGGTCCAAAGTGATCTCTTAGCTTTTTGTTCTCGTCTGGAAAGATCGCCAATTTTCTTTACTTTTCCCATTTCCACTCTCTTCTTCCAACGCTCCCTTTCTTTTTGTTTTTGTTCTTCATACAACTCGGGATTTGTTCTTAATTTTTCTCTTCGTAGCCTCTGTAAATCACTTTTCCTTTTTCTTTTTTCCTCTTCTGATTTCGGTTTTGCCATTATTCTAATTTAAATTAAAGAAACAAAGCTTTAAAATGTAAAAAATACAATTCAACAATCATTATAATATTATATCGTGCGTTTAAAACTATAGAAATATGTTGTTGTTTAACTCCGAAGCACCCTTATCAACTCCGAGGCACATGCTCAGCTTCGGAGTTGACAGCCTCGGAGTTGATTTTATTTAGTTTCCCTAAAAAAATACCTATTTTCTTATTACTTATTTTTTCAAATTATGCCTAAAATAACCCGACAACAAATGCTATGTTTTACATAAAAAAGAAAAATTATAATATTATAACCGATAAATTAATAACGGATTCGGTGTTGACACCCTAAAAACATACGCTTACCTTCGTAGCGATCAAAAATACCACAAAAAAACACCGGTTAAAAAGCGTGCACTCTCTTCGGCAACTCGATTACGACTAACTTGTGTTTACTTGTCAATAGGGCAAGTGTAGTGGGGAGCGTTTACCTATTCTAATTATTTGAATTTTTCTTGGAAGCCTCGGTGTTGACGCAGAAATCGGTTGCAAACTTTAAATGGGAAAAAAATTAAACTTAGATTGTTTTCTTTTTTTATACGAAGCAAAAACAAAGTAAAACACGTTTAAATTATTTAAAAATATAACCAGTATCTTTATAGGTCTAAAGATATGTCCACAATTTACTTATATAGGTATAAAAATAGGACTGGTGACAGCCTCGGAGTTGACATTTTATGCATTAAATTTTAAAAAGATATTAAATTTTATAATTTTTTTGGTTAAGCTGAGATGGTTTCCAATACAGTGCATTTTAAACTGTACCAAAAGATAATATTTATATCTAGAACTATGAAATAAGCAATAAAAATACATGAGTTAACCAAATTGTCCCATTTTCGTGGACTAGCCCTGTTACATCTAGTTGTCTGCACTTTAACAGAAAAATCCGCCTGTTCTTCATCGAAGCCTGTTTGGTGTTCAGTTTGGCCCAAGTTGTTAAAAGTGTCACAGTGGCAGTACCATAATGTTGGTGAATATCGGAGTAAAACCCCACTGCTGTAAAAACAAAGGTGGGAGTAGTCGTGACTGACTAGTTAAGAAAAAATATTCAAAACCAGGAGGTTATTGGGGATGCAGTCATAAAAATAATGGCCAATTTTACAGGTGAATTCTTTATTGAATTTATTAAGCTTTCGAAAGCAGATTGCTTTCTTCCTCAGGACATCTACAAAAACAATTTTAGGTTTTACAAATTATCCCTAAAATATGTTATTTAAAGTTATCTTACCAATGTGAATTTCTTAATTAGACAGGAGATTCAAATCAGAACATGGCAGAAACATCTTAATCAAAGGTTAGACATGAGGTGTTAGTTTACTTAATTTTCAAATTAAATACTCAATAAAAAATAATTTGTGTTAAATATGGTGCAAAACATGGCCCTAATTAAACTTAAGTAAATTAGCGCTCTCAATTCATGAAAAGTTGATGTTTTGGTGGTAGTTTAGACAGACACGATGTATTTAATTTACACGGACAAATCGACTCCATATCAAATAGGGCGTGCTAAAATTACTATTATTTCCGTTATTCTTAAAAGGAGTCAAAAGACCATTTTTTCAAATGAAACCCCCTGTATATTACTCAATAAAATTAAAGATGAAAAAGAACGCTTTAAGATGACATATCATGTCCCTATACCTAAATCATCAAGGTTTTTTAATAAATCCGCTTTTTGTAAAATTTTTTTTTAAGAATTTAATGTTAAGTAACCATGGAAATATCAAGCTTATGACAGTTTGGTGACTTTGAATTTCTTGTTGCTGACCAGGCCTTCCCATTACACAAGAGAATCATGAGGCCATATCCGGGAGACTACTTAGGGGAAAAAATATTTTTAATTTACGATTATCAAGAGCGAGACGGACTATCGAGAATACATTTGGAATTCTAGTCCAAAGATGGAGGGTCCTTCGTAAACCAATAATTGGCAATGTAGATCTATGCGAAAAAATTGTTGCAGCTACAGTAGTTTTGCATAACTTTATACAAAAAGGTGAAGAAGACATTCCCCCTAAAAACAGACGTTATTGTCCTACTGGGTTTACAGACCATATAAATGAAGCTAATGAGATAGTTGAAGGAAATTGGAGACAAAATTGTGTAAAATTAGTTTCTGTTGCTAGGCTTGGGTCAAATAACCCGGGCAGGCAACTGAAAAGTACTAGAGATGAATTGGCCGATTATCTAGTTATACCGAAATTGGCTGTAATGTAATCGCAATTTCCTATCAACCTGACATTGTATAGTGGTGATGCATATTGAAATACAGCTTGTCTAGTTAAGTTCATACCATACGGAAACTTTTTTATTATTCACTTTATGAAAAAAGTTATTCTTTATAAAAACTTCTGCATGGTCTAAAACCTAAAATTCAATCATCAGATATTAATTTTTTGCAGTGGTATACGAGGTATGTAAATAAATATGAATTTTGCTCAAGATTTTTTGAGCAAGATTTATATTTTTTGACACACCTTGTATACCACTGCCAAAAATTAATATCTAATGATTGCATTTTAGGATTGCAGAACTTTTTATAAGGTATATTTTTTTTTGTAAAGTTAATAATAAAAAGTTTTACATTTGGTGCAAACTTAAGTACATGCTGTATACCTATAAGTAGTAAAATAAAAAGCCAATATTAACCAATTGAACATTCCATCTGTCCATCTTAGTAGTGCAGTATAGGACTATTTTTCAATATATTAACTAACTTAAAACACACCCTGTATATTTTTTTGGATTTTAGAAACTAAAACAACAAAAGCTTTTTAATCTTTTTATTTTTAAAATAATTATAAAACAGATTGTAAATGTCCATTTTCATTTTCATACGATCCTCAATGTTGCTTATTTTCATAAGGTCATTGGCCACCTGTTGTCCAAATAGGGTTTCTCCGTTGACATTGTCTGTTTGTGGGCCGCCCATACTTGTTAAATACTTTGTGAAGGTATCAAAAGCATTTGCAATCTTCGCTCCCTCTTCGTCCACCGAAGTCCTTTTTCTCTTAAAACATCTGGAAAAATAAGAAAAGCTATTGCAGATTCAGTTTAACTTGTGGTAAAACATTGTGATTTTTGTATCCATATGGATTTCCCTTGATAATTATTATTGTAGTGTCTGACTTAGCGATGATACGCATGCATTCCAATAAATGAGATAGAATCATTATTGAGATACTCACTTTCTCTCTGACTGGACTGAAGTGGCCGTACTTGACCGTGTATTTGACGGCGTTGAAACAATGTTAGTCGACTCCACATCAGATATTTCTAGTTCTTCGTTGTTTGGCTGGGGCATTGATTCTTCTGGCTCCCCCTCCAGAATGTTTTGGGAATTATCTTCCTGCCTCGACTCAGAGGTTTCTAACAGTTGAGACATGGTCTCCCACATTAAAGTTGATGGACGTTCCCCAGAGGTCGATACCACTGGGTTGGTGCTTTTGTAAGATGATCTGTAAAGAAAATAAAAGCAGATTAGGAACATTCTTATTGCTCAGTTATTTTCTTACTTACTTAGTTTGTCTTGAAACCACAAATGGTTCTAAAAACTTCAACTGATTGAATAGAGGCCACTTTACTGTTGTGGCTTCTGCGCCGGAGCCTGATGGTGTTTGTTTTACCTCTCTTTTAAGGACGCTGTATTTGTTTCTTAAAACACCCCAGCGACGCTCGCAAGCTTCTGGAGTGTCTTCCATAATAACAGCAATTGTGCTCCATGCGTTTTCTTTTTGGATTTTATTTTTGAAGTTCGGATCTTTTTTATCATACAGAAATCTAAACTTTTCTACCTGCTCAATCAAAAGAACGTCATCCATTTTTAAACACTTTTACTCAAAAACTTTAATTTAAAATTAGAAATAAACAGCAAAAATGAAACACAACCGACGCCACTCGAATCTCAAATGACAAGACAAGATTCCAAGATTGACAAGCAAGCGGCTGTCTTCTGTCAAAAGTCAAATATCATTACAATGCGCATGACCAAACATCTAATTTTAAGATTTTTATGAACAGTGTCTAAATTACTAAATGCTAAATCTTAAATGTTAAATGTTAAATGATAAATGCTAATTTTTTTTTATAAACCCACCATTAACGTTAGAAATTATCTTTTTGATAACCACTGCTTGACACCACCAAGTGTCATCTGTCACCTGTACGTCCCAGTGGTGCGAACCACCGGCTATTTCAAGAGTTCGATCTGAATCGATTTTACTCAAATTTTATATTATGTTATTTTCAAAAATCCATCTGAATCGATATTGTTAAAAAGTTATGCAACCATAAATAGTTTCTTTCCATCCACATTATTATAATATATTTAAGAAAATAACTATGGCAATTTGATATTTTTCTTGTGAGATAAATTAGAACAACAACTGATAGGACCACAGTCTAGACTGAAACGCTTTTATTTTTATCGTTTAGGAGAATTTGTAAGGAAACTATTGTTGTAAATTACACTTAGATTTTGTATATCACTGCGTTTATTCATGGAGTTTGGGTCCATATAGATCTGAACCATCTCCAGGAATATTCGTTTATAGTAATTGCTTGTTTTCTCTAGAACTTTAGCACCATTCCAATTCATTATATGCCCAAGCTTAATTATGTGTTCAGACAATGCACAAGACTGCACACCTCGGTTACAATCACTTTTATGTGATGTTATGCGACCGGATAGATTCCGGGAAGTTTGACCAATGTATACTTTATCACAGTTGAGGCATGGAATCCTGTACACGACATCCCAGTTTTCAAGCAGGCTGGGAGGCGTCTTTGTTTTAGTGTAAATTAAAGAGAGGGTCTTACATTGCTTCTTAGCTATCTTTACATTAACATCTTTAAAAACATTAATTAATTTTTGTGTTAGGTTATCTATATAAGGCAAAGAACAGTACAAAGGTGCTGCCTCTAATTCGTTGTTTTGTGAAGATAATGGTCTATGTTAGGTATTTGTGAGGTTATAGTATTAAGTGATACTGGTTGACTATTTGCCTCAAAAATATTTTCGGGGATATCATATTGTGTATTATATAAGAATTTGTTAATAAATTTTTCTGGGTAAGAATTGCTTAACAATATGTCCTTTAGTTTGCTTAGAGCTTGTTCTCTAAGTAGCGGATGTGTTAGTTTAATCGCTCTACGTTTCATACCTAGCACTAGGTTGATTTTAGCTTTTGAAGGGTGATACGAGTAAAAACTGATGAATCTATTTGAGCAGTATGGTTTTCTGTACCATGATGTTTTTAGTATATTATTTTCATCTCTGGTCACCAGCATGTCCAGAAATGGAATGCTTCTATTGTTTTCAGTCTCTACCGTAAATTGTAAGTCCCTATCAAAAGTACTAAAGAGCTCTAACGCTACATCTATACGTGATGAGGGTACTGCGAGCAGTAGATCATCAACATATTTTTTTACAAATGGAATATGAAAGGGCATATAGGTCAAGCAATGTTGAATTAGGTTGTCTAAAACATAATTATATAAAATAGGTGATATTGTAGACCCCATTGGGGTACCATGTACTTGTTTATAATATTTTTTATTAAAAATGCAATAGCTTGAATCAAAAATGTACATCAGTACCTTCTCAAACATGTCCCAAGTCATACTACAAAAGTCTTTAATGGTGTTCCATTTTAGTTTGAGACTTTCTAAAATTGTGTCTAATGGTAGGTTAGTAAATAGCGAAACAACGTCAAAACTTACAAAGACATAATCATTTGGTAGTTGAAAATTATTAATAAATTCACTAAAAGCAAAAGAGTCCTTTACGTTATACTCATTGTTAAAACCATAAGCTGTTGTTAGTATATCTGTAAGATATTTTGCTAGAGATCCATTAGGACAGTTTATGCATGACACGATAGGTCTCATAGATAAAGTTGGCTTATGGATTTTCGGTAAGGTGTAAAACCTTGGTGCCACAGAGTTATAAGTTTTCATTTGTTTGGCAGCACGTTCATCTATGCAACCCATCGTATGCAATTCATTGATAAGCTTATTAGCCTTATTTTGAAAATTAGTTGTTGGATTATTGTTTAAAAGTTTGTAGTACTTGGTGTCATTAAGTAAGCCTTCACTATTGTTTTTGTACTCATCAGCTAACATAGCTACTGTCACATTTCCTTTATCGCTACGTACGATATACAAATTTGGGTGTTCCTTAAGGAAGGCCTTAGCACGAGAAAAATGTCATTTAGAAAAGGAGATATTTTATGATTTTTGTGAATAAAATTTGTAATTATGTTAGTACACATCGCCCTGTAAGCATCTCTTTGTGAGTCATTTTGTGTGAGAATAATTTTTCTAGATCAGCCAGGAGTGCTGAGAAACTTATCTCCCTATAAGTTGGACATAAGCTAAATTTAGGCCCTAAGGAGATAAGCCTCACAACATCCATTGGTATATCTATGTTTGTTAGATTTTTAACTTTTATTTTAGCAAAATGATCTATTTTTAACTTATTTATTTTATTTAAGTTGGAAGTTTTAATTTTCTTAAAGAGACGATTGTAGGATAGCTGTTGTTTTGAGCAAAAGTTTCTTATAATATAGTTGGGTAGCACCCTATTTAGTTCGTACATTAACTGTTCTTTCTGTGTATCGATATGTTTTAACTCACAAAAAGTTGCCCTAATCTCTAAGTTAATAATACTTTTCCTTAACCTGTTGTCAAAATTCTGTATCTTCTGTCCTGTTCTTCCAGACGTAATGTGGAGGAGGTTATTTACATTATTCGTCCCATGTGTGATGTGGTTCGGTGTTGTGTCATTCTATAAATATGGGACAATTTCAAAATTTGAAAATTAAAAAAATAAAAAATAAAAAAACATGTATTAACGCTTAAAACTGCAAACCAAGAAGTAATTAATAATTTCCTTTATGCAGCAGCACATAAAAATTATTATTAATTGATATTTTTAGGATTTAAAAAAATGTATGCTTCGGAGTTGACGCTATAGTTACGGAGTTGATTTATACTACCCTTAACCAATAAAATTGTTTAAATTATATAAAAATTTTACTTTAAATTCTGTAAAAGAAAAAAAATATTTTTAGAGATCTTTAAAGTTGGTAGCGAGTAGGCAATATAATTAAATAATCACTAAAACTTCAAACTGCTTCGGAGTTGACAAAAAAATTATTTTTATAAGTGTGTTAGACCTTAAACTAAGATAAGCAAATAACATCTTTTGCGTAATGGAACATAAACCATAAACTCAACAACACGTAAAATATAAACCTTAAAGTTATTTTTATATTATAAAAAATACCAAAATACTTTTAAACACAAAACAGAAAAGTACAAAACTTAAGACAAATTCTTATATTTGTTAATTAAATTTTTAAAATAATGGTGGCCTCTCTTATCTACAACAGGCTCACTTAATATTTTAACCACATCGCATTGGTCCACAATACCTATATCATCTACATCTGGAAATACAAAGTACTTATTTTTAGCTATTCTTAAAAATTTAACTTCGTAATTGGTAGAGTCAATATTATCGGTTACTATACCAATGTAATATTTGCTATTTTTTTCCTTTGAACCTGACTAATAAGTAATTGCCTACTTAATATTAGAAAATGGCGATGTAGAGACATTAACAGGAGTTGACACATTTTCTTTATAATCGTCATCTTCGTCTTCCGATGAAGTGTAAATATCTTCGTACCTCAACGAGGTATCTAAATAAGCCGTTAAGAAAAAATGTACAAAAAAGAATTACAACCAAATAATTAGTTTAAAAAAAAGGATACGTCTGTAGTTTTGACTTTCTAATTGCAGCTTTCCCAATGCATAATGAACACACTCTTGGAATTCTTCACAGGTAAAACAACTTAATCTTCTAAAGTAAATTTGATTGCTGTTTTTAGCCCAAGTAACCTGGTGGGTTTGAAGAGTTCCTTTAAATTTTTTAATTTTTTCTGGTAACTTTATTTGTAGGTTACAAGCCATTTCTTCCAAGGAAATATGAATAATATGCACACCTTTAACATGTTCTTTAAGTACATTCACAAGTTTTTTCACATTGGAAATGTCTTCTCCACGAGCAACCATGTTGTCAGCCGTGCGTTTTAAACATCCGCCCACCCCATCGGCGCACCTTTGCCATGTCCCTTCTCTGAATAGTTCCAGGTTAGTGCTTTTAAACTTGGAGGAAACAACTTTGGCAGCTCAGTGCCGAATAAATAAAACATTTTAAAATTTCGGTATTGGGTGGATGGACCATCACTTAAAAAATGAACCCTGTTCACTTGGGGAATAATGGAAATCAATGAGTCAAGCACAGGTTTAAGATGAACAAAAATGGCCAACGGATCTTTTCTAGGACTTAACGAAACTGTGCAAAATGAGCTGTGAATAACTTTATTATTAATCCTATAATAAGCAACTACAGTATGTAGTATGGCTTGTTCTTTAGAACCCCCAAAATGCATGGATTGTATTTCTCTATAGCACTTACAAACATAATTTTCCGAAAAATCCATGTGTATTAGTAATTCGTTGTCTTTAAGGTTATCTTTTAGTGTTCGGATGATCTGATATTGATGGTTTCTGTTCGCTATGTGCTGTAAGAAATTTGGAAAAAGAGAAAGCAATGTAGTAGTCATTTCCTTTTTACTGCATCTTATTTTGGATTTAACAACTTTCTTACACATTTTTTCTATACCAGATACTTGCACAGCTTCCGTTTTGGTTATCCATTTCCAATACATGGATTCCTCTTCAGCTATGTAGTAATTAAACGCAATTTCATTGCCTTTGCACTCGGGGCATTTTCTTTCTAGACAAGCTTCTTTAAAATCATCACAACAAATGCTCCTATATAGCATTTCAGATGTTGATTGACTAATTATACGCAATATTTTTAGCTTTTGCACAAGAAGATTGATATTTTCACAAGTTGTACAAAGACATGTGCCCCTTTTATTAATGTTAGGCTGAATAATCCAAAACGGACGTAAGCGACAAAATAAGGAATAACTGATTTGATAGTTATTTTGGCTCAGAAAAGTCTTATGCAGAGACTTAAGTGAATTATTCAAAAATCTTTTTGTTTTTTCACCCCACGTTTTGTAATGGTATCCTTTTTACCAGGACACAGTCGGCTTGATTCATCCTGCTCCAAAAACTGCTTTATCTTCTTTTTAATTTCTAAAATCCTTGCTCTATGTTTTGTAGATTTTTCGGATTTAACATTTCTTTGTCCCTTATAGGTCAAAAATGGTATTTTGCCCAGAAGTTTAGTTTCTTTAATTATGTCTCCTGTAAGAAGCCTGTGTGCCTTTAACTTGTCCCCTCTTTTTTTAGGCCTGATAAGTTTTTCGAAATTTGTGATGTCAATGCTTCATGAAGAATCAGTTTTTTTCTAACTTCTTGCGTTACCTTGCAGTTTTGAAGTAATTTTTCTGTATTGCTTCTTGGTGAATCTTTTTTCAAATGCTTCCTAAGCCGATAATATTTCGATTTGTATTGTGAAGACTTCTTCCTTGATTTCTCCAACTCTTTTTAAATTTGAAATAATGCGGTACGCTCTGGCCCTATCTCTTCTTACTTTTCTTCTTCCCGATAAACGCCTTGCATTCCTTACTTCATTTTCCATAGTTGGAGTTTGTGGAGGAGTTATGGCTTCCATAAACAGATCACACTCTTCTTTTCTTTTAGCGATTTTGGCCCTATATTTTTTGAGCTCTCGGGCCAAAGTGATCTCTTAGCTTTTTGTTCTCGTCTGGAAAGATCGCCAATTTTCTTTACTTTTCCCATTTCCACTCTCTTCTTCCAACGCTCCCTTTCTTTTTGTTTTTGTTCTTCATACAACTCGGGATTTGTTCTTAATTTTTCTCTTCGTAGCCTCTGTAAATCACTTTTCCTTTTTCTTTTTTCCTCTTCTGATTTCGGTTTTGCCATTATTCTAATTTAAATTAAAGAAACAAAACTTTAAAATGTAAAAAATACAATTCAACAATCATTATAATATTATATCGTGCGTTTAAAACTATAGAAATATGTTGTTGTTCAACTCCGAAGCACCCTTATCAACTCCGAGGTACATGCTCAGCTTCGGAGTTGACAGCCTCGGAGTTGATTTTATTTAGTTTCCCTAAAAAATACCTATTTTCTTATTACTTATTTTTTCAAATTATGCCTAAAATAACCCGACAACAAATGCTATGTTTTACATAAAAAGAAAAATTATAATATTATAACCGATAAATTAATAACGGATTCGGTGTTGACACCCTAAAAACATACGCTTACCTTCGTAGCGATCAAAAATACCACAAAAAAACACCGGTTAAAAAGCGTGCACTCTCTTCGGCAACTCGATTACGACTAACTTGTGTTTACTTGTCAATAGGGCAAGTGTAGTGGGGAGCGTTTACCTATTCTAATTATTTGAATTTTTCTTGGAAGCCTCGGTGTTGACGCAGAAATCGGTTGCAAACTTTAAATGGGAAAAAAATTAAACTTAGATTGTTTTCTTTTTTTATACGAAGCAAAAACAAAGTAAAACACGTTTAAATTATTTAAAAATATAACAAGTATCTTTATAGGTCTAAAGATATGTCCACAATTTACTTATATAGGTATAAAAATAGGACTGGTGACAGCCTTGGAGTTGACATTTTATGCATTAAATTTTAAAAAGATATTAAATTTTATAATTTTTTTGGTTAAGCTGAGATGGTTTCCAATACAGTGCATTTTAAACTGTACCAAAAGATAATATTTATATCTAGAACTATGAAATAAGCAATAAAAATACATGAGTTAACCAAATTGTCCCATTTTCGTGGACTAGCCCTGTTACATCTAGTTGTCTGCACTTTAACAGAAAAATCCGCCTGTTCTTCATCGAAGCCTGTTTGGTGTTCAGTTGTTAAAAAGTGTCACAGTGGCAGTACCATAATGTTGGTGAATATCGGAGTAAAACCCCACTGCTGTAAAAACAAAGGTGGGAGTAGTCGTGACTGACTAGTTAAGAAAAAATATTCAAAACCAGGAGGTTATTGGGGATGCAGTCATAAAAATAATGGCCAATTTTACAGGTGAATTCTTTATTGAATTTATTAAGCTTTCGAAAGCAGATTGCTTTCTTCCTCAGGACATCTACAAAAACAATTTTAGGTTTTACAAATTATCCCTAAAATATGTTATTTAAAGTTATCTTACCAATGTGAATTTCTTAATTAGACAGGAGATTCAAATCAGAACATGGCAGAAACATCTTAATCAAAGGTTAGACATGAGGTGTTAGTTTACTTAATTTTCAAATTAAATACTCAATAAAAAATAATTTGTGTTAAATATGGTGCAAAACATGGCCCTAATTAAACTTAAGTAAATTAGCGCTCTCAATTCATGAAAAGTTGATGTTTTGGTGGTAGTTTAGACAGACACGATGTATTTAATTTACACGGACAAATCGACTCCATATCAAATAGGGCGTGCTAAAATTACTATTATTTCCGTTATTCTTAAAAGGAGTCAAAAGACCATTTTTTCAAATGAAACCCCCTGTATATTACTCAAAGTAGTTAGTTTTTGCCGGTGCACCGTGCACCACCCCCTTCCACTTTTTTGATTGGTCGACTCCCCTCCCCCGCGCCTGTTGCCCCGCCTTCTCCCCCACCACTTTTTTAATTGGTCGACTCCCCTCCCCGCGCCTGTTGCCCCGCCTTCTCCCCCCTTTCACTTTTTTGATTGGTCGACTCCCCTCCCCCGCGCCTGTTGCCCCGCCTTCTCGAGTGAAAGACCTGTTGCCCCTCCTTCTAGTCTGTGATTGGTTGACCCCTACCACTGATAACTTAAGAGGGGTGAGTTAAATTAAACTAGTAGTGGGAAATGTTTCATAAAATAGATGTACAGTGTCAGTCGACCTAAGTTGAAGATTTTTGCATTAGTACTTACTATTTCAAACTATGTCTTATAAAACTACATTATATGTAACCAACAGTAATGGGACAGAGAAAGCAGAAATGGTATCAATGCACAAAGATGAAATAATTCATTTTAAAAAACATAAAAATAATACAATTAGTGCGAGAATTGATACATTGGTGGACGTAGATGTAAATAACTTTGATGAAGATTCAGATCTAAATGGTTCAGAAGAAGCTAAAGTTTATGGTGGCGGTTGTGGTGAAGAAGGAATTGCAAAAATAAAAAAATTAGTGTCGCACTACAACCAAACTTTTTGGATCAAGAAGTATGTGTTACACAGTCTTATGTGCTGGTTAAATCAATGGCTGGCGGCCTGTACAGTTTGTGTCACTCATGCCATAATTTCTGTTGTCTAGAAATTACGAATGGAAAACGCACTCATGTTAATACGCATTACAAAAGACAATATTGTTGCTGTGAAGAGGACTTAAAATGTAAAGTGTGTGATGTAAATTTATATCAAATTGTTTCACCGGAAGTTTGTGTAGTATGTAATGATGCTGAAAATGTTAAAATTAAAAATCATCAAATAGAGAAAAGTATTTTAGAATAATCAATATTCTACTAGTTTTTATGTGTTGTTGTATTGTACGTTGCATCCATAATAATTGTTTAAACTATTTAATATATTTATGATCATTTTGTTTATTGAAACTATAGCTATATATTTATTATTTTTTAATTAAAAGAAAACATGAAATGTTTATAAAATGAATATATTTGTATACTTTTGTAAAATGTGCAATAAAATATATCATAAAATAATGTGTTTTATTGATAAATCTATAAACTAACACAATTAACAACATAATTAATCCAAAAATTATAGATATAATTAAAAAATCACTTATACTTATAATTAAAATTCAATTTTTTGCACTGACGCTTAGGTTGTCTTCTTTTTAAAATGTCTTTTTCGCTATAATTTATTAACACATATTGTTCATCTAAAATTATAATAGTCAAGTAAATGCTTACTTCGATTATGGTATGTTTGGACGCCCAGACATTTGTGCTGCAAGTTGATTTAAAAATGTCATGAATTGTTGTTGAGCATTCACAGGGGCGGCTGGTTGTGCCATTATCACACCAGTATCTACACCTAATGAAGTTAATAAATCCACATCATCTTGCTTAAGTGTTCCTGATACTGTGGCTGCTTTCTTAAGCTGGATCTTCAGTGCATTTTTAATTCTTTCTTCTGACACAGGGACTGAAATTTTATGTTGTGTTACTTGAGCTAATGTCGCAACTGAAGAGGAAGATAACATTGAATTTACACAGAATACAAGACAGGGATATAATGAAACAGCTAGCGCAGCGTCTCGAGGCAATATAATTGTATAATAAGCTAGATTTGGTTGGTCTTGAATGCCTTCTAATTTACATTGATCGTTCAAATTTTTCAAAAGTTGTTTTTCTGTGTCCAATATGGCTCTTACTTCTCGCAGAACTTCGGGTATTAAATGTGCCTCTGTGTCGGCATTTTTAGCAAATTTCAATGCCATTGAAAAAATTAATGTATCATGATACTGTGCAATTAATATAAGTTGACTCCTAATTGCTAGTACCATTTCTGACATTCCATTTGTGTCTTTAGGCCATAATATTGTGCGCAAGACCTTATTCTTAACATCAACATTAGCATCCCAAAATTTCCTCATAACACTCATCTCGTCGTTTAATCCATTTATTGGTGTTACATTAGTGGGTTTCCCCAAACTTGCAAGGAATGCTTGGAATCGCTTAGCCTCCCATTTCGGGCCTTGATCTTTCGGCGATCCTGAATTGATACTAGGTTTGACTGATGAGAGTATAAACAAAATCCCGCTCCGCTGAACTAGTTCTCGCTCCGTTGTTGTTAATTCACGTACAGTATCCAAGTCAGTACTCTTGGTCGTGAAAGGATTAATGTTCGATTTCCCGAAACATAAGTCCTCCAATACCTCGAACAGATGCGCACCAAAGGCAGATTGATCATCAATAATAAGGAGAAAACATGCCCAATAGTAACATATAGTAGAAGCTTCTAAAGTTTCATTGGTTATCTTTTTGTTCTGTGCTGCCATTAATGCAGTTCGACTTGATAATTGATTTAACCCGATAAGCCCGTTCTTAGTAGCTAATTTAACACAAGCAAATGTATCTCTAGGGGTGTATGGTACTATCCAGGTTTGAGTCTGAACCGTTTTTACATCATCAGAGATATATAATGATAATTTAGCTAAGTCTGCTGTAGTAGCTTTAATCTCTTTAACAAAAGTTCTCCATATTCGAGTGCTGGAACAATCTAGTTGGGGAGGATCTTTATTCAGTCTTGCACTTTTCGCTTTATCTTCCTCGTATTTTAAATGAAATTTTGTTATTAAATCCTTTAGGTTTTGATAATGGCTGGTTTTAATTATTAAAATCGTTCGATTTGTATTTTTGTTCTGATATACCATGAGATAGATGACTTGGGTCTTTTGAACAGGTTGCTTTCTCTCTTGAGTGTAAGAGATAGTGAACTGAACTTTTATATACCTCTCATAATTAGCCACATCTAGTATATTGCTAGATTTACATATTGTAAGGAGCTTCTGACTGTGAGCTTGGTCTATAAGACGATTTAACTCCGGCACATCATCGAATTGAACATACTGATATCCAGTCAAGTCAATTAGAGTGGTCATGATGATAATACTTCGATTATCATCTCCAATCTATATCCGGAATTGGCTGTCCATACACAAATGACAAAACTTCACTGTAGTTGTTGTAGTTGTAGTTTCCTCCGGGTGTACCAGCATCACTAACAAAAGAAGAAGTGGATGGGGAGGCTGAAGAACTGGAGACTGGCTGCTGGAGAACTGGAGAATTGGGTCTTGTTGGTAAATCGTAAACATAACTTAACAACATTAATTGTTGCTCAATACTCTGCGTGTTTAGGAATGACAGAAACTCGCTCCACGTCATAATTGAAACCATAGTTTTCAGTTCACTATTCATTCTTAAATGGTAACGTACTGCAGACTATTGAATAACGTACTGCAGAGTATTGAATACTAAAATGGTAAATTAAATCACCTTTAAATACAATAGGAGTCCACGCCTTACATACCTACCTACCAATAAAAAATTACGAGACCACATTTTACAAGTCACGCCCTAATTAAAAGGGGGTCACCAACTTATGCAGACTTCAAGGTTAACTGGGTACCAGGCCGTACCAGACCGTACCAGGTACCAAGCGTTCTTTAAGTCTGCTTCTGCATCAGTCTTACTTTATACTTGCTTGCTATTGCGTGCGATCGTGTTAAACAAAACTTATATTTTAATATTTACTTGTGTTGTGCCATTGTGTTCTGCTGTTGTGTTCTACTGTTCATTTATTGTGCTATTGTCTTATCGTTAAGCAATATTATTCCTTTAAACCCATCCTTTTCCTGTGATTGTGAAGAATTATAGCTAGTTATTAATATTTTTTACGCATTTTTCGTTTATTGGATTTTCTTTTAAAGGTTTTATTGTAAGTATGACTTTTGTTAACTTAACTGGCTCTACCTATGATGTAACTGATTTCAACTTTTATTTAAATAATTTTACATTTAATTTAACTGATTCTAAACTTAATTTACCGGATTCTGAACTTGATTTAACGGATTCTGTAATTGATCTAACTGATTCTAAATTTGATTTAAAATATGCGTGTAAGGTTCACGACTTAATGGATTGCAATTTTTGCAGTATGAATTTTGAGGATTTGAAAACATATTTAGACGAGGCTGGAGGGAGAACGGAGAAGTTTTAAAAGAAAATATAATTGTCGATTATTTTGAAAATTTTGATGCAGCTGAAGTGATTTTAGAGTTAGAAAAATTAGAAAATAATACTCAAAATTTAAACTTAGAAAACGATAATAAATTATTAAACGAAAATAATACCAACCCCCGATCAACACCAACAATTTTAAACTATTTAAATATATGCCATCAAAATGTTATAAATGAATGCACTCAAAACTTAAATGAAAACGTTATCCAATCCTCTACAATTAATACTGATGATTTAGGAATAAATCAAAAAAGAAAAAACAGTTTTAGTGAAAATGAAAATATAAAAAAAAATTAAACCCATTTTACATGAAGCGATTTCTTGTGATGGTTTTAGTGAAAATGAAAATATAAAAAAAATTTTAAACCCATTTTACATGAAGCGATTTCTTGTGATGGTTTTCAGGAGGTTGTCAATTTCACAAACAAACCTCAGATATCTATTTTGGAAGTTTTGGAATTTAAACCGAAAAACAATAAATTAAAAAATTTAGATGTAAAACAAAACAAACCTATCACCAAAACAATAAATAGTGATTTAGACTTAATCGAAATTTGTGATAATGAAGGAAAAAAAAACTAAAAGTTCAAAGAAAAATTTTTCAGTTTTTGATGAAATGAAATTTTCTGAAAATAACATTCATTACAGTAATAGACTTGTTCCTGTTTTTGAAGTAACATCAAATGAGTTTTTGGGTGATATTGAACTACACGATATTAAAGAATCAAAAAGTATGGTAAACAGTTTGGAATATCCTGTAATTCAATCCCAACCAAAAACAAAAAAAATCATCAAAAAGTGGGAACTAAATCAATAAAAAATTGTAATTCATTACCTTTTAAGAGTGAACTTGATAAATTTCTTCAATCACCTCCTAAAAGAAATATAAGCAAAAGGGATGCTCGACGTGGATGTGCGAAAATAAAATCATTGTTCCACAACTACTTTACTCTGGGGAATATAGTTTGTGGAAATGTATCAAGTGAAACTCTTGTTGAAGATGTGAAAAAAGTTGTTCATAGGCAGGGTAGTTTACTTCTAAATTGCGCAAAGAGATTCTTTTATAATCCCTGCTTAGGGGAACAGATTAGCTATAATTTTTTAAATCCTTATCCTTTTAAGCACAAACCATAGAAACATTTTTCTCAGTTACTAAAATGACATTCCTATGTACACAATGCCTAAAAGAATTTACAAGAAAATCATCTATAATTAGACATCTAAAGGAAGTGTGTTTAACAAAAAACCTATTTGCAGATCTAGATGACTATATAATTAATGGTAAGTTTAATACAACAGTTAAAAATAATTTAATTCCATAATTAAAAAAAAAAAAAAAAAAAAAAACTTATGGAAATATTTTATTTTCAGTTGACGATCTGTTGACACAACATGCCACACCAAATATTCAGCAACCCTCACAAAATATTCCTCAGTCCACAAAAAATAAAGTGAATTACTGTCAAGATTGTGATGTTTATGTTAAATGTATAAATACACATTCAAAATCAAACATTCATAAATTAAAATGTTTTAAAATATGCGAGCCTGGAATAGAAATAATGAAGAGTGCTTTCAAATCAAGAATTATTTCATATAAATTCTCTACTACAAAACACTATGTGAGATTAAATAATTTTAAAGAAGATATACGCAGAAATGTTTTAAAAGTTATCAAGGTTGACTTGAAGAAACATAAAACAATTAAGATTAACATGGAATTGTTTGGTTTATACTATCTACCTACTTCTGGAAAGTCTGAGATTAAATCACACAATACCGCTTTTAAGATTGTTTGCAAATCAACAAATCTAAATGAATTATATGATGCTTTTATGGGTATTATCGATGGAAAACTAGATGAATTTGCAGAAAGAGATTCAGGTATGTTTATCTATGTTGCCTAAAAAGAAAAAAATGTAATAATAATGCTGCTAATAGTAATCTTAATAAAAGAAATCTAGAAATAATTTATTATTTTTTAGGATGGAGTGCTGCAACAAATTCTACATCTGGAATTAAATGTAAATAAGTATAATCCCTTAAGAAGTTCGTTCTATTTGCCTCTTCCAAAGGAAATTGTATGGAAAAAAGATGTTGTCAATATTGAAAATGATGATGAATTTTGTTTCGGTTACGCAGTTGTATCAGCATTGTATCCAGTAGATTCAAAGGACCCAGCCTCGTATCCGGATTTCAGAAATATTTTTAACTTTAAAGGTATTAACTTTCCAATTTCTCTTAAAGATGTGTCGAAATTTGAAGAACTTAATGAAGTGTCAATAAATGTTTATGGTTTAGATTTTGTTTATAAGAATGGAAAAAATTGTTATGAGGTTATTGGTCCTCTACATTATTCCAAAGTAAAATGTAATATTCATATAAACTTATTGCTATTATCTGGTGAAGACGAATCTGGTTATTTAAAACATCATTATTGTTATATAAAAGATCTATCTCGTTTAGTATCATCTCAAATTACTAATAATGAACATAGAAAATATTTTTGTGATGGTTGTTTAGAATATTTTCAAACATCTTTTAAGCTAAATCAACACACGAAAAATGATTGTAACTTTGTAAGAAACGATTTACCTTCAGTAAATCCGGTTGTTGATAAATTTGGAAAAGTAGTTCCCGAAAATATATTAAAATTTGAAAACATTCAAAAAAGATGAAAGTACCTTTCGTTGTATATGCAGACTTTGAGTGCATTTTAAAACCCATAGAAAGTGATGAAACAAATGATGATTCACAATCATATACAATAAAAAAATTTGAGCACATTCCTCACTCATTCGCTTATTACATTAAATGTTCGTTTGATGATCAAGCTTCAAAATTTCATTTATACAGAGGAATGGACTGCATAGAAAAATTTGTAAATGATTTAGAAATAGATGTTATGAACTTATATTCAAAATATTTAAAATTTATAACACCAATATCAAAATTGAGTAATATGAACGGAAACTATTTTATACATCAACTAAATGTCATATATGCAAAAAAGAATTTACGAATGTTTTTGATAAAGTGAAAGATCATTGTCACATCACTGGAAAATTTAGGGGTGCTGCACATTCAATATGTAATTTAAATTTTAAAATTCCAGACTATATTCCGATTATAATGCATAATCTAAAAAATTATGATAGTCACCTCTTTTTAAAGTCTTTATGTGTTAAAAAGAACAAATTGATGTAATACCTATGAATAAAGAAAAATACATTTCATTCACTAAATATCTTCTAGTTGATTTGCATTCATACAAAAATGGTAAAGTAAGAGATAAGTTCCTCAAACTTAGATTTATTGATTCATACCAATTTTTACCATCATCTCTAGATATTTTGTCAAGGTCGCTGGAAGATGCGCAGTGTTTAGAAATTAGAAAAGAATTTTCAAAAGATTCCTTATTCATATGTGAATGATTTTGTTAAATTGGATTGTACTTCTTTACTAGCAATAGAATTATTTTATAATGAATAAAAGAAGAACATATCTCTAATGAAGATTATGGACGAGCGAAAAAAATTGGGACATATTTCAGTGTCAAACTCTAGGAGACTATTCTGATGTTTATTTAAAAAGTGATGTTTTATTACTTGCAGATATATTTGAAAATTATAGAAGCGGTTGTTTAAAAACATACCAGCTTGATCCGGCGCATTATTATACTGCTCCAGGATTGAGCTGGGATGCTATGTTACTGTTCACAGGAACAGAGTTAGAACTTCTAACAGATCCCGATATGATTCATTTTTTAAAAAAGGTGTTAGAGGAGGTGTCAGTACATGCACAAATCGAAAATCCATTGCAAATAACACTTTTATTAAAAATTATAATGCATCAGATCAATCAAAATATATAATTTATTTAGATGCTACAAATTTATATGGTTATGCTATGAGTCAATATTTACCACAGAAAGATTTTAAATGGCTGTCTGTCGATGAAATTAATAAAATTGATATAATTAATATTTCCGACACCTCCAATACTGGCTATGTATTCGAAGTTGATTTAGAATATCCTAGTAATTTGCATAAATATCACAACGATCTTCCCTTCTGCCCTGAAAACATTACTCCTCCAAATTGTAATTATTCAAAATTAATTCCAAATCTTCAAAACAAAGAAAAATATGTTATTCATTACACGTATCTTAAATTGTGTTTAAAATTCGGGTTAAAACTTACAAAAATACATAGAGCGATTCAATTTACACAATCACCATGGCTTAAAAAATATATCGATTTAAATACAAATTTAAGAAATTCTTCAAAAAACAAATTTGAGAAAAATTTGTATAAAACAAAAAATAATTGTATATATGGTAAAACCATGGAAAATGTAGACAGAAGGGTGGATATCAAACTAGTTTCACATTGGGAACGAATAGGTAAAACTCACTGTGCAGAGGTTTTAATAGCCAAACCTAATTATAAGGATTTAAAAATATTTTCTGAACATTTAGTGGCCATTCAAATGATGAAATCTAGAATTGAATATAACAAACCAATTTATGCTGGTTTTTCAATACTAGATATTTCTAAAACTAAAATGTATGATTTTTTTACGATTATTTGAAACCAATGTATGGTGAAGATGTTTCTCTTTTATATACTGACACCGACTCTCTTATACTGGAAATTAATACAGAAAATTTTTATGAAGATATGAAATTAAATATAGATTACTTTGACACATCCAATTTTGACAATGATAATATTCATAACATGCCACGGAATAATTCTATTGTTGGTAAATTTAAAGATGAATTTGCTGGCAAACCGATAAAAAGTTTTTATGGTACTGGAGCAAAGGCATATTGTGTTGAAACAGAAAATACTACTATTAAAAAAGCTAAAGGGGTGTGTCGTTCTGCGATTGATAAGCAATTAAATATTTTAGATTATATAAATGTAGTTGAAAAAAATTCAAAAGTGTTTTGCTCAATGTATGTATTTAGATCACATGGACATACAGTTTATACAGAATTAATGCACAAATTAGCTTTAACAGCCGCTGATGATAAACGATATTTAATCCCTGGATCTAATAAAACTTTGGCATGGGGGCATGATGATATTAAGCTACATGAATTATGTAAAACTATGACTGAATATGTTGAGGTGGATTAGGAAGTATATTTTTTAAATTATATATATATTTTTTTAATTATATAATATATTGTTCTCATAATCAATTGTTAGTTATTAAGCATCCTTCACACGTAAAATGAGTCCTAATACTATAATAGTGTTATTTGCAGTAGTAGGAAAAGTTTTGTATGTTAATTATGTTCCTAAAACTCATATTGCCGAAATTTGTATTAGCACAAATACCTTAGACAATGATTTTGAACATTGCAAAATTATGAATTTATCTTATATAAATGGAAGTACTATGTGGTATTACAAGCTTCATATCGAAAACATTTCTTCTCCTAATTTTTTAGAATAAAATATTTTTATCCAAATAAAACTTCTATTTATTCAAAATGGAATATTCTAACTGAGAAAAGTGTATGTAAATATTCAAATAATGTATTATCTTATATGACATTTATTTCAATCTTAATGATTTTATTAATAAATATTGCTATTTCACTCTACTTATGGAAAATATATGTTTTTTAAAATAATTAATTTTTATTTAAAAAATCCTCAAACAAGTTTAGATAGATAATTTTATTAACCCCCACCATTTAAGAAAAATGGGTGGGGAATTTATTTATAAAGGATATGACTCTTAAAATAATATTAGTCGACCAAGTAAACTTGAATATTTAAAATGAATCCTTCGACAGATGCAAAATATTATTTAAGTGAACCATATTCAACAAATTACAGTTTATTTTCATATAATAATAAAAGTGATTTAAAGTTAAAAGAAAATAGTGAAAGAAATATAATTCAAGGTTGTTATTATCCCTTAAATAAATCCAATAGTAAATATATATGTGTGGGATTTGATATACAAGATTTCAATCCATGCTTTAAAATTTTTGGAAATAAAGGGATTTCTTTTGTTTTAAGCGAAAACGAATGGAGAGCGTTACTTGCATATCAAGGAATTATAACAAATTATTTGTGTTCATCAAAAAGTTTACAGGATACCATTGAATTTGGAAAAATTAGTCTATATTTCGAATCAATCAACAGTGTGCAAACCTTAAAAATTAAGAAAAACAATGATTATCTTTATTTCGGTTTCGAAAGTGTGTGCAATTTGTGGCAGTTAATTCCATTATTGGAAAAAAGGCTATCACTTTTAAAAAATCAACAATTTAAGCCGTATTTCTCAGTTTTTAAAACTAATTATCAAAATGAGCAGACTGATATCATCAACAAAATTTTTGAGATACTATCAGCTCAAGAACAAACCAGTTTAAATGCTTGCACATTGATGGAACTGGCCATTCTACACCCCAACGTACTTGAAAGAAAAATAAAACAACAAGATGAAAAAGGTGCATTTTGATGACACAAACAAAATTTATACGATGGTTGCTTGGAATTTCGCCTATAGGAAAGCAAGAGATAACTTATATGAACGATTTGCCAGGGACCGTTTTCATTTTCAAAGAAGAATTCAAATTCTATCTGTAAAATTGGATGAAGTTCTAACTGAAAAACATAGGATGGAAATATATTATAATCGATTTATAAATAATGATTTAAAGGATTGTTAACATTATATGTAAAACATGGTATAAATAAAAAAATATATATATTTACTAATGTGTTTTATTTATATAAAAAAACAGTAACAGATTATATAAATATAAATTATAATATTTCATTTTTCAATATCCATGAATTGTGTGACTTATCCATTCCTAACCATTTGACAAACACTTGATTTCCCTTTCTTCTTAATATTTTTTCAACTAAGTAAACATTAGGGTGTTTAGCTTTTTGCAATTCTTCTTCATAAAATCCACCTTGAATATCTTCATTATTTTCATCTTTTAGCAAATATACTCTAGGGTTCGTTAATTTCACATCTTTAATTTGAAATATTTCGTTTGACCAATTTGGGGTATAACCCTTTTGAAATGCTTCTCTAT